>JAWPHD010006688.1:0-140763 GCA_037043455.1 Cyrtodaria siliqua | reverse complement strand
GTTTCAAATTAGTCTAGATCATCTGCGACCATGCTTATTTTCAAGACAAACATCTAGAACAGTCCTCCTGAAAAAAAATTGATTTTTGCCGATTCACTGGTGTCGTTTCTGATTGGCTGAGACAGGAACACTTGCTATCCAAGATATACAGAAAGGCAGGAAGTCAAAGACAATACATTTATTAATAAACAAAGAGGGAAACTTCATTATTATATCGACGAACTAAATGCGGATGGTCAGAAATACTTTAATAAAAACAATAATAATTACGGTCTTGTGGTTCCAGTTTCAAATGTGTTACTGCAATCGTGAACGCTCGGCCGTCATTCTTCGGGATCTGCGAAGCGGTGTACGAGATGTTGCGAATGTTATTTCTGCACAAACGATAAAGACGTTTGTATTAATTGAAGTCATATAAAGCCCTGATATTTACAGTCAAATTTCGAAGATTAGACAGGCTATGTCCGTTTGTAATATATGAGACAACTCAAGCTATCATCAAATCAAATCTACATTAAGCCCCTTGAATTATTGGCTGCAAACATCAGTGGTTCCGAGCTATTCAGAAAAAAGTCAGATAAACATTTTTACGATGCAAACAATTAAACTATAACCACTGAGACGACAGCCAGTCTAGTCGCAGATGATCAAAACTAGTTTCAAATTTGTTTCTGGACAAACGGTCAAGACGTTTGTATTTACAATCAAGCGTGGAAGATGATCAAGATTAGTCGGTAACCTGACTAAATATACACGATCTGTAAATCGCTATTAAGATAAGATATGTACTGCGATAATTTAGTGACTAAAACAGTTACTTTTTCTCAGAATTATATGGCGGTAGAATACAGTTTATACTTCGGGATATCACTCCGCCGTCAAAACATTGAAAATGGACACACCATTGCGTTTCCAATAAAGTTACAAGATAGCGTGTGTACGATCCAGCACTTTCCAAAATGTCATAGCTCTAAACAACCTACCTAAAATATCAAACATGTCCAAAATAAACTGTGTTTCGTTCGATTGGTTACAGTTCAATCAGCAACTTCCACGCAATCCATCTCCTCGCACCCACTCCACCACCATCCGCATCAGTAGCGGTTTAAGGTCACGGTGTTCATGTTCTGTTCGCCCTTTTGATAGTTTGGCTATAGTCATCATATGATTTCCGACTACCATATGAGATGTCGACAGAGTTTAAAGTTCCTGATAGAGATGGCTGATATGTTACTATAAGTACCCACCTAAGAATATGTCAGTACAATAATAGTCTCATTGTTTTGTGTATTGTGGCAGAAAACAATGATCGTGACTTCAGCGAACAAGAGCAACAAAATGGCACTGAATCACTCACTTGATGATCTTCAAAAAGATGAAAAAAAGCAAACAATATAATTTCATTATAGAAGCATGCCTCAAAGTGCTCAGGCCAATAAGTGCATACAATGGTTAAAGGGTGGGATCTCGACGGTTTACAAGCTATATCCGTGGACTATGTCCCCAGGGGTAGGGATGGACCCTGGGATCAATGCTGGTTGGACGGTTGTATCTGTCTGTTCATGTCCAGTATGTATATATTACGTGTATATGGTTATAGTGTGGGTATCTCAAAAGTTTCCAAGATATGACCCATGGACTATTTCCCCAGTGGTGGTGACGGACCCCAGGGCCAATGCTTGTTGGATGGTTGTATCCATCTGATCATGCCCAGTAAGTGTATACATGGTTAAAGGGTGGATATCGAAACGGTCTCCAAGTCGGAGTTTCATGATAAGCCACACAAAATAAACACCGTCACAGTTTGTTTATAAATTGCATTGATCAAACCTTTTGTACACACCCTCGTTATAAGCACTAACCTGTTCTCGCAATGTACAGATTCCCCAGGAGTTGTTTAGAGAAGAAGTTGTTTCCCCGACATGTGATCCCTGGGGCGAGGCCAACTTTAACCTTGAAGTCACCATTTGAACAAACGTGGTAGAGAGTCTTATGCTACATGAAGGATTTTACCCCGGGGTCACTATTTTAACAAACTTGATACCATAGGCTTATATAGTATGCTGCATGCAACATATTAGACCTCTATCTCCTGTAATTTCAGAGAAGATGATTTTTTAAAGATTGTTCTATATAACTCAATTTCAAACTTTGACCCCTGTGGCGAGGCCAGATTTGACCAAAGGGTGACCATTTAAACAAACTTGGTAGAGGACCATAAGCAAGTTGATGCTACATATACTATGTTAGAGCTGTGTGCCTTGTGGTTTTACAGAAAAATATATTTTAAAGATTTTTCTATATAATATAATATATGAGAGCTATGTAACCTTGTGGTTTCAGAGAAAAATATATTTTAAAGATTTCCTATATAACTCTATGTAAAACCGTGACCCCTGGTGAGGGGCCAGATTACCATTTGAACAACCTTGGTAGAGGACCATAAGCTGATGTTACATATAATACATGAGAGCTATGTGCCTTGTGGTTTCAGAGAAGAAGGTTTTTCAAGCTTTCTTACTATATAAGTCTATGCAAAACATGGGGTGGCGATTATGAATAAAAACATATTTCAAAATATGTTCAAGGTTTTTGAGAAGAAAATCGTTTATGATTATGGCGACAATCTTGGATGTTGTTCTGACTTTATTTTAATAAATTTAAAAACTATTGACCTCAGGATCATTCATGTGAAGGTTGGTCAAAATAGATCAAGAGGTTACTGAGCAGATGTCGTCCGAAGCAATTGTTGATGGACGGGCGACGATCAAAAAGTGATCACAATCTCGCATAAGCCTTCGGCTCAGATGAGCTAAACATGGCGTGTTTACAAAGAATTTGCAACAGCTCTGAAGTTCTGCAGGTGAGAATGTTCTAGGCTCATTCTTCTTATTTTATCTAGACATAAATGGAGGATGGGTCTGGATGTTCACGCCATCTCTACAGCTGAAGGTAGTGTAAGCCTCTTTTTTTCAAGTAGTTTATCTGTTCATAAACCTGTTGATAACTATAAAATAGTCCTGGTTAATTTCCAGAGTGAATAAAACATGACGGTTGTGCTTTCAATTTCGAAGCAGCATGGCTGAAATATACGATTATCTACAACATCACATGTGAATGCGTACTTTGTACTCCCAATGGAGTGGTTTCTTGTACAATCTTAGTTTATGATATACATGCACACACTGTAATTGCTACTCAGACAAGTTGAAAAGTTGAAAAGAGCATTAAACATGGAACCGCATGTGTAAGCACAAATGCTTTTTTTTTGTACGGCGTAATGCAGTGAAAAATAAAATAATTATACGGAGTACTGCTTCTTACTACATATGGAAACTGTTGATTTTAAGGGCTTTTCTTTTCTTAATTTTCCGTTGCGTGATTTGAGTGTATACATACTGTTAATAAAGGTGTTCTGTATTTTCAACAGAAACATTTCCTTCTTAAAACAGTTTTCTGCGACAATAATATACTTTCGTATAATTATCATGTCTGTATTAAATGTACTCATTCATATTTATTACAAGGTGAGCAATTACCAGAATGTATATCCTGCTTTGCACTGTTAACGATCAAACACATATTGTTGGAATGTATAGACTTTGATCCTATGCGTCAAATGTAATACTATGCAAGAGTTATTTGATACTATATATTTTAGTTCTGTTTTAGATTTCCTGAAAGAAATCAGACTATATAAATCATTATAATATGTTCTTATAATTATATATTTACTTATTTATATTCCCGTTTTCGGGCATTTGTTGATTTACATATATAGTTTATATTACTACCATATCATCCCTTGTTTGTGAATAGTTTTATCTTTATATATTTACATTAATTTTTAATTACTACTTCATTTCTTCATCTTTCATCAGTTTTTGCGCACAATAAGACCTATTTATGTGTCGACGTGCCGTAAAACACCAATCGTCCATCCTGTATTACATGTTTTCGTTTATATTCTCATAAAGTATGGTTTTACATTGCTTCTACTGCAACGAGAACTTCAACGAGTTTTTCCAAGTCGTCAATGAACGTCTGACGAACACTCGTGAAAACAAAGAAACGAAAATATTTTCTTTTTGTAGAACACAAAGTAAATACATATTGCCCATGGACAAGGAAGACTGATACGTCTAGACAAAGACTAGACTGGTAAGTCTAGACAATGACTAGACTGGTTAGACTAGAAAAAGACTGAGAAAGTCATTTATCAAAAGTGAACACAGTTCCAAAGGACAGTACATTAAAAAAAAAATCTTAAAGTTTTTCCTGAATTCGATCAAACATCCACGTGGTTTCGCCACCGTGTGACTGTGCAGCCGGACCACGTGACTCGGACATAGAAGCATTCTAGAACTCCGACAAGTTGAAAATGCATAAACATGAAAGAACAGGTGTTCTTTGTGCAATATCCTTTGACTAAATGACCCGCAAACAAACGCAAGCCTTTCTTTCTATAACACGGCTGATAATCAGTGGAGCTACCTCCGTTTGGAGGTATATGCAAAAGTGCTCCATCGCCACTTCCGAGGTAGTTCCAGTGCCAAAAATACAGGTAAACAAGGTGGGTATGCTTGGCTATTTCTTCGTTATTTTCTTTATTTGCCTTGATATACAAATCGGAGAATGCAGTTCCGTGTAGTTATGTTTAAGATTCGCATACGACCCAAAATTGTTCTCGAAAGATGCCTAGTTTGACGCCAGGGACCTTTAACTCGTTCGAACTTTGCAGTTTTTTCTCAACTTTATCGTCGCCATCGAGGTTTTTCCACATTGTTTTGCCTATTTACATTACATATCGACATGAACACATCAAACATCAACAAAGAAATAATCCTGACAAACACAGTAAAATACTTACTATTCATGACAACAGACATGCTACTTTAACCTCAGGTGAGATTTAACAATGAAATAAAAACTAATCGTGGGAAAAACACATGCAAACTAGAAACTCTGGATTTTTTCAACGAACCATTTTAGCACCCTACGACCCGGAAGTACTTCCTGACTGTCCTGACACCTAAATGAGTCGCGACATTTGTCAAAAATATTTATCGAATATATCTAACTAACCAATAAGGTTGACCGAATGAAAAATCTGATGCTTTTGCAAGGACCTATTATCTTTTCAGTTCAATTCCTGCATGCAAAGAACCATTCGGCTAATAGAAATCAAGGATTTTAAGTCGCGTTATACAAAACTAGAAAAAATGCCAAAATAAATGAACCGTTTGGTATATTTCCATCAAGTCAAGTTTTCAAACATTGCCTTCTATATACCAAACTAAAATATACACATAATGTGGGGGTGTAGATAGCAAAATCACTCATGCATGTAATTTCTTCATTTTTCATGGAGAAACAGACATTCTGTTGAATTCCAACAATTTTGAGCCACAAAATAGACCATAAGGCTGCTTTGAAGCACATTTACATGCACAATGTCCAATAAAATATACAGTTTGGCTATAAAATAACAGAAAAAAATGACAAAATTGAAGTAATATAATGACTCAAAAACTAAGCCTACCCTATATGCCTGTAGCAGTTTTAAAGGATCTAATACATTCAAGTCTTGGGCAACAGCAAGACAAACTAAATCACACACCAGAATAGTATATATTTCAGTGATTATACTATTATCTCTAACAAAATACCAAGTTAATGTGTTAAATTACAATTGTATGCCATTACATAGTGATTTCATCTGAATTAATGGAGAAATATGGGTGGGATTTACACAATGTTTAGCAAATACTAAAATAAATGCTGAATTCCACAAATTTCTGTATATTTCAGTTTCAGATTGTAAAACCCATCATCGCGTACAAAATGTACAGATTCTCAGGCTTTCGATTCAAAGCAAGACTCCTCCTAGAGTTGTGTCATGTCAAAATGTCAGTACCGATATATTTTCAGATTTTAGCCTCATACGATACCTTAAAATAATAAAATTGCCGTTTATTGCGACAGATCTATTACCTATTGCCTCTAATTCACTTAAAGACATATGAGAGCTTACTTAAAGTGCTTTAGGGCCGCTCTAAATCACTAGGACCCCCAAAGTTCACCCTAAAACACACACATTCTTTTTTAATTGCAAAAACAACATGTTCTGTTGTTCTGTTGTAAAATTCGAAAATGTAACATCAACTTTTTTCTCACTCAGCTGCAAGCTTTCACAGGAAAATCAACTGGATTTGGCCATTGATAAGAAAAAATGCATTTTGTCCATCTAGGTGTCAAACCGGTGAAAATCAGCCCATTGAACACAATGCAATATAGGCTATATTTGGAGATCAGTCACAAGTTCCACAACATTCGTTCATTTAAATACACTTTTATTCTGTGAATTAAACACATTAGGATAGCAAACGGTCCCATATCTGGAATAAAACACCGATTCAGTTTTTCAACATTTCGCGTCATTCATTCAGACTATGCGTAATTTGAAATAAACATCTGTCAAAACCACATCTCTACATAACCTCTGTGCTCATACTCTCCAAAGAAATAATCCTGACAAACACAGTAAAATACTTACTATTAATGACAACAGACATACAACTTTAACATCAGGTTAGATTAAAAATGAATTACAAACTAATTTTTGGAAAAACACATGTAAACTAGAAACTGGATTGTTTCAAGGAACTATTTTAGCACCCTATGACCCGGAAGTACTTCCTGACTGGTCTGACACCGTAAGTGAGAAAAAGTCGATTCTTACAGATGGTGGGATGATACACAGTACTGGTTCTACCCAAGGTTGTTGGTCTGCCTCATATATAGCCTAACATGTGCTGAAAATGACGTACAACACCATCCAACCAACCAACGGCTCACGTATGATCTCCCAGCAGAGGCGGGGTTTACTATTTATATATATTCTTGTGATAATCCTAGTAAATTAATATTACAAATCAACTCGGAATATTAAAGAAACAATATATCATCTTAATGAATATCATTTTTAAAAGTTCAGTCGTGCTATGTACAAAGTATGACTTGGACACTCGGCAATCTTTTACAGTTATTACAAATTTAGCACCTCGATAATCAAGTATCATTTTCGCTGTAAACATGTTACGTATATCTAAATAAAAAATGTATGAACACAACTGATATTTCAAATTGTCATCGTTATCCTACCAAACGTTTTAAACATCAAATACTTATATCCATGAACAATTTGCTTTGAACAATTAAAACCATTATTATTAATGATTTCCAAATATGCAAGTTATGTAAAATAACATTTTGAAAAATCAAAATTGCCGAGTATCCCTTTAAAAATAATTATATCATCAATATTACCTTTTGAAAATCCACAATAGTCGACTGTCAGAAACACCACTTGCACAGATGTGCCTACTTTAAAGACTTAATAATCAAAGTTGACGTTATAAGAACATGCTCCAGAGATAAGGCGCTCTCCATTGAAGGAGACAATATTCCAATACTCGTCTGACCCAATGGCACCATCCACAGAGATGTATAGATAATCAACACACGTGACACGAATTGCTCATGCCAGAGAAAGTATATACGACTATTATTGCCTTCCTACCTAATGTGAAAGCAGAAATAACTTTCGCAATTGTAAGAGTTATCTTGGCAGTGTCGCTAAATGAGATATTCGATGGGAAGATATGTAAAGATATTCGTAAATACCTTCAACATACAACGACGGACACGTTTAAAAACAAAAAAAAACAAAATGTGCATGTACTTCTACTGCTACTGCTGCTACTCCAATGATGCTGATGTTGTTGCTACTGTTGCTGCTACTGCTACTACAACGAGGGAATCCGTAAACACATGTATAACAGCACACACTTTCCTTTTTTTACTGGGTCATATTCATATGTATGAAATCTATGCTAAATAATAATCAGAAATCAATACTTAATTCAAATAAACATATTTGAATTTCGAATAAACATGTTTGAATTTCCCACCTGGTCTCTCATCCAATCGAACCGAGGCTTACGTAATGCTACAGAGATGAGAGTTTCCATATCTTTGATCTGCCAATGAGTTTGATTGTGTGTATGGTGTTTTACGTCATTTGCAACACATGTAAGGTTATATATGACGGTCGCTTTTTGAGGTGGAGGCAGAACACCCACGTGTCTAGGGTATAACCAGTACTGTACATCTCCCGCCATCCTTAAGAATCGACACGTCCTCACTTACAAGTCGAGCTCCCAGTGGGATTCGAACCCGCAGCGGTGAGAGGCAAAGGTTTACAACGCAACGTCTTAACCATTCGGCCACGGAGACTCTCTAATTTACCAAGAGACTGTCCGTTGTAATATATATGCACCCGCACTAGCTTCGACTATTATCCCATATTCTTATAGTTATGATTTTAGTACCCTATTACAACAGACGATCTGCCAATGATCTACATGTGTTTAGGATTCGTCGTTGTAGTAGCAGCATCAGTAGAGTAGCAGCAGCAGCAGCAGCAGCAGTAGCAGCAGCAGTAGCAGTAGCAGTAGCAGTAGCAGTAGCAGTAGCAGCAGTAGCAGTAGAGTAGCAGCAGTAGCAGCAACAGTAGCAGCATCAGTAGAGTAGCAGCAGCAGCAGCAGTAGCAGTAGCAGCATCAGTAGAGTAGCAGCAGCAGTAGCAGCAGCAGTAGAGTAGCAGCAGTAGCAGCAGCAGTAGCAGCATCAGTAGAGTAGCAGCAGCAGTAGCAGCATCAGTAGAGTAGCAGCAGTAGCAGCAGCAGTAGCAGCATCAGTAGAGTAGCAGCAGCAGTAGCAGCATCAGTAGAGTAGCAGCAGCAGCAGTAGCAGTAGCAGCATCAGTAGAGTAGCAGCAGCAGCAGTAGCAGTAGCAGCATCAGTAGAGTAGCAGCAACAGCAGTAGCAGTAGCAGCATCAGTAGAGTAGCAGCAGCAGTAGCAGCATCAGTAGAGTAGCAGCAGTAGCAGCAGCAGTAGCAGCATCAGTAGAGTAGCAGCAGCAGTAGCAGCATCAGTAGAGTAGCAGCAGTAGCAGCAGCAGTAGCAGTAGCAGTAGAATGCACATATATATACCGAAAAAAAGTGATAAAAGTATCACAAGCCTGTCAGAACAGTTACATAAGAAAACAGGAAGGGGAATGAATATAAGCAAACAAACAGTGTTTACTGCGTTCGTGTTATATAGCAGAAAATCCTCCCGCAAGGTGACGCTATAAAATCAGTTAGAACCACATTCGCAACATCTCGTATACTGCTTCGCAGCATTACTCGACAATCATGAACGCTCGGCCAATCCCGTCATTCTTCGGGATCCCACCTCGTGTGTATCACAGCGCTTCGGTATGTTCAAATTCTTGACATTCTGTTAGCCGGAAGGCAACGGGACAGAAAATAGTGCACTGTTGCTATGTAAACAATATAGCCGCTAGCCACACGTTTTGATGTATAATTTGCGTGATTGTTTGTTTTTTACAATGCAGATGAAGGTTTTATCACTGCTTTGATATAAATAAACTATTATAAAATTTTGATTTTGAATGAAAATTTGTTTTGGTGGTTTTCGCGGGAATCTAAGGCGCGATGACGTAACCAATATGGTAACCTGTGTATTACATTCGAGTAATGCTGCGAAGTGGTGTACGAGATGTTGCGAATGTATTACTCGAATGTAATACGGGCAAGTTGAAATAAACAAGCATAAACAAGGATAGCACATATTAGTGTGTAAAAACTATTATTTCTTTCTTTCTTTCGTTCTTTCTTTCTTTCTTTCTTTCTCTTTCTTTCTTTCTTTCTTTCTTTCTTTCTTTCTTTCTTACTTTCTTTCTTTCTTTCTTTCTTTCTTTCTTTATTTCTTTATTTATTTATTTATTTATTTATTTATTCATTCATTCATTCATTCATTCATTCATTCATTCATTCATTCATTCATTCATTCATTCATTCATTCATTCATTCATTAATTCATTCATTCATTCATGATTGATTGATTGATTGATTGATTGATTGATTGATTGATTGATTGATTGATTTATATTTATTTATTTATTTATTTATTTATTTATTTATTTATTTATTTATTTATTTATTTATTTATTTATTTATTTATTTATTCATTCATTTAATTATTTATTCATCCATTCATTCATTCATTTATTTACACAAATCAAGCAAAGCATCATTTTATTTTGATAACGCAATAAACCTACATAATTCCATTTGGGATACTGTTTAATCAGCCTCTGCAATCAATTAAAAAAAAAAAGACAGACTAAGAATACGGAGGGAATATATCGCGATTTGTAATAGGACCATGGTACGCTTTCATTGTTAACGAACAAGATATTAAGGCATTTTGATGAACTGTTGTCTACATTGATGTCTATCAGTAAAACGGAATACCCAATTACTTTGATAACGGCTGGCAATTTCTGGGATATTGGCAGCACGTTCAGTTTTATGAGAGCAATAATTTGATACTGGAATGCAACGGACTGTAGGTAAAGATATCGACGTTTTCGTCTATTTTGATTATCTTGGCACGCGCCGCGGGTCTGTGATATTAGTACTGAGCAGTATGTATAGTTACGAAATAATTCCTGAAACATTCTATTATAAACATAATTTTTTTTAACTTAGGCAAAGTGAATAGCAAACTCGTGTATCCTGTTCATGTTTCCATAGATATTAAATACATGTCGAAAACCACAATCCATCAATCCTTTGCTATAACTATAAGAATATGGATGTAAGTTTGTTTTTTGTTCGAATATATGGAGTTTTACGTCATATTCAAAACCTGCAACGTTATATATCGCCCCCTTAGAGGTAAAAGGTGCTAACTAACATTTTCACAGAAAATGGTTTTCTGGCATATTTAGATTCCTTTTAATGATATGTTTCTTGTCAGAAAAAATCTTTATTGCATATATGGAGATATTGATTAAAAGGATAAGGTGCTATCTGCTTTACAAAAAAGTAGTGTGCGGTAAAAGGAGTTATGTGTATACAACATTGCGGTAAAAGGGGCCATTTGACAAATAGCACCTTTTCCCCCAAATTGTTACCTCAAAACCATTGGTTTAAAACATGATAAATGGGGCTAAGTGGCAAATAGCTCCTTATTCCTGTAAGCATTTTTACATCTTGTGTATTGCTAATAACCAGGATAATTGGTGTGGACAGATTTGATATCACAGTAACTGTTCTGGTATGATGACATTATTCTGTGTTAATCTTGCATTTATACAGAGATTTTTCAGTGTGAAACACGCTCAATTAAAACAAAACAAAAACATAGATGGAAATATTAGGGTAAGTTTGATTATTTAAATCAACTTACTGAAGGCTAAAAGGAAGAAGAACATTGATGGAACCGAAAAGGCCAACGTTCCTCTGCGAAATTTTCTAGAACTGTGCATGAACAATTCTTGAACTGTTCTGGATAGATTGTTCAAGAACTGTTCTTGAACTGTACCTAATCTGTTCTGGTACAGTTCTAGAGCAGTACGTGAACGTTAAATGAGACAAATTTTCTAGAACGTATGTTCAAGAACAGTTCTAGAACTTATGTTTAAGAACAGTTCTTGAACTATCTGTACTGGAACTGTTCTAGAACTGTTACAGAACGATCTGTACTGGAACTGTTCTAGAACAGTTCTAGAACTATCTGTACTGGAACTGTTCTTGAACATAACCCAAGACTAGAAATTTTGTCTCATTTAACGTTCATGCACAGTTCCAGAACTGCTCAAGAACAGATGAAGCACAGTTCTAGAACTATATGTACTGGAACTGTTTAAGAACTGTTCCAGAACGATCTGTACTGGAAGTGTTCTAGAACAGTTCTAGAACTATACTGGAACTGTTCTTGAACAGTTCAAGTAAGATAGTTCTAGAACTGTTCTTGAACATAAGTTCAAGAAATTTTGTCTCATCTAACTCAAGAACAGATGAAGCACAGTTCAAGAATAGTTCTTGAACAATCTATCCAGAACAGTTCCTGCACAGTTCCAGAACTCCCTTGGCCACTAATTTAACCTACATAACAGTTAAAGAACAGTTCATTAATTGAACCTTCAGAATGCCTGGTCATACTTGGTGAAATGTTACATATGATACTGAAATGAAATCATATCTGCAGTGCTGAATACCATTTTTCTGTCAGCAACAAAAAAGGAAAGTCAATCCGCAAAAACACATGACAATAGGGGTTTCATTTTAAAATACTGTTTCTAAAGACTACATTTAGAAATTTCATCTTTCAAATACAACTATTAAATGTATAAGATGTTTTGACACAATAAGTAATGAAAGTATTATCGCAAAACACTTACATTTAATCATTAAATGATGCAAGCACAATCTTCAGTTGGACTGCCATTTTACCGCCAAAAATTCAAAAGAATGGCGTCTGCATTTTATTTGCAATTTTGTCAGAATCACTCAGGTGTCATATATTCTTTACCTTTTTAAATGAAGACATGGGCTTTTAATATTAAACTGTTCATGCAATAATGTCATTATCATATATTTGTTTGTTAATAGAAGTATAGATTTGTTTAATTAATGAAGATGAACACCTGCGAAACATGTTCTTAATATGTTCTTAAACATTGAACATTTTCAAAAACTATTGAAGAACATTTCAAGAACTGTAATTTTTCTTATAACCTAATACTGTGTTGATGAGCCGTTAAACAACATTCATAAACATTCAGTTTGTTATGGAAAAACCTGTTCTGGAAATGGTGTAATAAATTATGTTGTTTTGTGGAAATACTCAAAAGATTTGAAACTATTGAACTTTAATTTAATCAACACAAAATTTAAGTGCTACAAAATATTTGAATTGAATTGAATTGAAAGTCTTTATTTATCGAGGGTGACCCAATTAGTTTATACTATATACTAATCTAAATGTCTTTTTATACCAAGTTTATGGATAATTGTTTTCATGTCCCAGCAAAAGCCATCTATGTATACTTGGGGTGTGTTCAAGCTACTTAAAACAAAGAAATTTCATATTTCAGTTTAATACCTGTGCCTGTCAGCATTACAAAAATAATGCCTTTTTCAAACGCTGTATCAGTAGTAGTGTGACTTATAATGGAAGATCACAATAGTTTATTAGGTGGTTAATATTGTGACTAATGCTTACAAATTTAATGTATATTTACATTTGCACAGATGTAATCGATTTGTAACGACATTCCTATTAAGATAACATATTTGTAGATATTTTAAGCACATCTTAATTACATTTCCTATTTGTAGCATGGGCACAGACACTTCTCTTTGTTCAGACACATGTGTAAATCGTTTAATTCAAAATAAGACCTGTCAGAATAACTGTGAGAATAACAGTGAGAATAACTGTTAGAATAACTGAAAAAGAGCTGAAATGGACATGCCCATCTCGATGTTTAAATGAACCAACTCAATGAAACCATACTCTATCTATTACTTAAAGGAATTTAGTTCACATTTTAAAGAACATTTGAAGAACTTTAAATAGAGAAGATGTTCTAAAACTGTTCTTAAACAATTTCAAGAACAAATGAAGAACAGTTAAGGAACTTCAAGGGTTTAAATTGTTCTTAATTAGTGCTTAACACTTAAAGTTTAAGAACACTTGAGAGTTGAGAACTTATTAAGAAGGGTTTAAGAACCCTTGAAGTTCCTGAACGGTTCTTCATTTGTTCTTCAAATTGTTCAAGAACATTTTTAGAACATTTGCTCTATTTAAAGGTTCTTGAACTGTTCTAAACTTGTTCAAGAACCTTTCAAGAATATCTTAAGAAAAATTAAAGTTCTTGAAATGATCTTCAATAGTTCTTGAAAATGTTCAAGAACATATTAAGAACATATGTTCTAGAACAATGGATCAAGAACAGTTCAGGAACTGTTCTTAATGTTCTAGAACTGTTCATGAACTGTTCTTGAGTATAAGAACAGAGTTTCGCAGGGGTTTTGAGTAGAAAGATGCAATCTGTCAAAGATCATATCCATCATACACATATCAATCAGCTGGATCAACTACTTGCCAGTAATGAAACGTGTGCCTGTCCGTGCTGACGGAAATTGCTTTTTCGCAGCAATTGCTAAATGTGTAAAATTTAACTATTCAATTTTGTCACACATTGATGCATTTAGAAATTCAGTGTGTGACTTAATGATGGAAAACATTGCAAGAAGACTGTCTTTTCCCTGTATTTTTTCGACTTGGTGTTGCTTTCGAAATTATGTCACATATAAAACACCTCTGCCTTTCCCCAAGATGACTCGTACCTACTAGTTTTTGCTTCAAGAATAAAATGTTTTCACAAATTTTGTTTGCAGCAAAAGGGGCTATGTGTCAAATAGCACCTTTTACTCCAATTTTTCTTTGAAAATTGGTCCGTGGAAAAAGGCGCTATGTACAAAATTGATTATATTGATTGAACTATTGGTTTATTATTGGTTAAAATATGATTAATAAATAGTAGAAATATAATACCAAATATGTGCTTAGTTTCGTTTTTTAGAATTAAAATCCTGATTTTTCACAAGTCCTTAAACCTTTAAACGCGATTTTCTCGAAATAATGAAAAATGCACATAGCACCTTTTACCTCTAAGGGGGCGATATGACGGTCGATTTTTTTGTGGTGGAGGCAGACTTCCCACTCTTCCTGGGTAGAATCAGTTCTGTACACCTCAAGCAACCGTAAGAATCGACACTTCCTCACTTATAAGTCGAGCTCCCAGCGGGATTCGTACCCGCCACGGTGAGAGCGAAGGTTTACAACGCAATGTCGCTAACCATTCGGCCACGGAGACGCCGAAATAAACGTAAGCTATTTGCAACATGAGGAAACTCAGTGAAATTAAACCTAGATCAAGATTCATAAACGCATGGAATCGAATCCCATGCAACATTGCGTTATAGTGACACTATTAACTAGCCTTGAACAGATACGTAAAGGATATGGGGTTTCCATGGCAAGGTCGTTCAACCATAAGGTCGCGCTCCCGCGTGTGGTAGCAGGTATTACAGGTAATAATGCCTCGCGTGTGGTAGCAGGTATTACAGGTAATAATGCCTCGCGTGTGACAGCAGGTATTACAGGTAATAATGGCACATTCGGTATCCGGTCGCGTTACCTCCAGGCACCACGTGATATTTTTGCACAACAATGATCGATGACGTTGTACGTCAATACGTTTATGACGTTTCAATCATAGTTACGTCGTAACCATAGTTTCTTAATCGCAGTTTGTTATCACAGCAAGCTACGTTTTATAATTCTGAGTATAGTATATAGAGAATATAAGGTCAGTGCCTTTTACTATCAAGGCTTAGAAAACGAAGAATGCCATTCTTCGTTTTCGTGCCGAGCCTAATAAACTTGAAAGTAAAAGGCACTGAAATAATATTTTCTTTATCATGTAGATTATCCACATTTTCTGTATGAATTACAAATATTACCTATTTCTCAGAATGTTACGCTTATCGAGGACGCCGCCATGTTGTAGCTTTTTGTTTGTTTTATGACGTCAGGCAACGTTACGTGCATGACGTCAGATAACGTTACGTACAGTAAACGCCGAGGGATTCCGCATTGATTTGCTCTATTGGTCAGTGCCTAATAAAGCAACATTTATTAGGCCACCCCTTTATTAGGCAGAAAAGTGCATATCTGCATGATAAAAATATATTCAGTATGGGTAACTGTTTTGCTCGTTTTAAGAAGAAGAATAGAGTGTGTCCCTCAGATGATAACGAAGACAAGAGGGACATTGACGAGATTCTGAGCGAAGCGACGGATTTCAAGATGCCAAGTCCCGGTGAACAAGCGGATATGGTCGGAGACCTACGGGGAAAAGGTGAATTGTGATGTTTAAACATTGTACTTTACACTAATAACACAATTAATAGCATTATTTAATTGCATTTATTTTAATTCAGTTATGCTAAGCTGCTATTATTATCATCATCATCATCATCATCATCATCATCATCATCATCATCATCATCATCATCATCATTATTATATATATTAATTATTTTTGTTATAATTTCGTTTCATATTATACTATTACTAATAAAGACACTTATTTTAATGTTATGGTTATTGTATCCTCCAGGCATGGAACCTACTGTTGCAGCACAGGGGATTGCGTTTGTTGTGGACTTGGATGTGACAACCCCACCTGCCCAACACAAGGATCAGAAACTGGAGAGATGGGAGAGAAGACGGCTGTCCAGAAGAAGAATGTCCAGATGAAGGCTGTCCAGAAGAAGGATGTCCAGATGAAGGCTGTCCAGAAGAAGGTGATACATTCACTAACTTCGTTTTAAAAATGGAATTAATCTCAATGTATGACTATAATTGAAAGCTCGCATAGCTTATAGGTATAGGTTATAGGTTATGTGTTACAAGCGAGGACCAGTGGATACAAGGATTTTACGTCATAATCCGATATGATTTTATCTTTCTCTGAACATTAAACTAAAATTGTGATACCTAGCAATGGATATAGAAGAAAGTTAACGCCAATAATTTTACAACAATAATTAATAAATAGTTTATAATCTAATTATTTTGTTTAAATAATTTGATACACGTTTGTATTTGTTTACCATTATTATCCAGATCGAGTACACGGACGAAGAAGAACAACTGATGGCGGAGATACTCAGAGATGCACAGCTCAAGGAGAGAATGGAGAAGGCTAGGAAGGCTGAAATGAAAACGCTTTAGATAGAGATAGTGAGACAGGCTCAGATGAACGAGAGAAAGGAGAAGGCACGACAGGTGACACAAGGATTGCAGATGCCGCACAGAGAAGAGAAAACAAATTACAAGGTTGGAGAGGGATCTAATAGATAAGTGACTTGTTTAGATTTTAATTTGAAAACAATAATTGTGTTATTCAATCGTCTTCGTAAAATTATGTAGTATATATATATCATTAGATACGATACAGTTTAAACCGCAACAGTAAAGTTGTTTGAGGTCGAAATACTTTCTCGTTCCTGATATTTTGCATGTTTTAGCTTATTTATATTTAGTTTGTTCCATCTTTGTTTTCTTTTCTTACGCAGGCCGCCACCCTGATAGCAGTGAAAGGAGAAGGAAGGTTAAGGAGATGGCAGATGAAGCGAGGAGGAAGGCAGCATGGGCCAGGAAGGCCACGGAGGATTAGAGAGTGTTAGAGGGTCGGAGAATGTTTGGAGTTTGGGCTTATGCTGGTCAGTGGACATCATTGTCACGTGGGACAATGGACTAAGTAGGTCATCGGATGCAAACGGTATCCAAATTCCAGTCGTTGATGACACGCATGCTAGAGCTATGTGACAACTTGAAGAATCCAAACAAAACGCTAAAGCCCTGAATAGCTATAATTCAAATGTCCACCAATACCAGTAGTGGATGAGACAAAATTCCTTGGTCTTATTTTCGACCGTAAATTAACGTTTATACCACACCTTAAATACTTGAAGGCCAAGTGCCTTAAAGCTCTTAATTTACTTTAAGTTGTTGCAAACACTAACTGGGGAGCAGATCGTAAAGTCCTCTTGCGACTTTACAGATCTCTTATCAGATCCAAGCTGGACTACGGCTCGATAGTATATGGATCGACACGCAAGTCGTACTTGCAGATGCTCGATCCTATACATAACCAAGGATTACGACTCGCCTTAGGTGCCTTTCGTACATCACCAGCCGAAAGTCTATATGCTGAAGCTAATGAACCATCACTGTCTCATAGACGGGACAAATTAGCCCTTCAATACGCCATTAAATTGAAGTCAAACCCCTCAAACCCAACTTTCGATAATGTTTTTAACCCAAGTTATGAACCTCTTTTTGATCGAAAACCGAACGCCATTCGATCATTTGGTCTTCGTATTAAACCAAAATTGAGAGACACTGAAATCGACTTAAATTTAATTGCCAAGTACAAAGTACCACAAATTCCACCGTGGACTTTGGAAACACCAACAATTATTTTCGATCTTTGTAATAGTAACAAATCCAATACAGACCCTACTGTCTTTCAAACCAAATTTAATGAAAATAAATCGAAATACAGTAACTTTCAACATATATACACAGATGGTTCTAAAGATGGAGATAAGGTAGCTGCAGCAGCTGTTATTCACAAACACAGCATAAAGAGCCGCCTGCCTGACAAGGCCTCTATCTTTTCAGCTGAACTTAAGGCAATTGAACTTGCCTTAAATTATATTCAGGAATCTGATGATAACCATTTTGTAATCTTTCTGATTCCCTTTCATCGCTTCAAGCACTTGGTAATATGAAATAGGATAACCCAGTTGTGCTTCAACCTTTAGAAAAGTACAATTCTCTTATAATTGAAAATGTTATTATTTTCTGCTGGCTTCCAAGCCATGTAGGAATACGTGGTAAAGATAGAGCTGATAGTGCTGCTAAGGCAGCATTATATTTACATATATCTAATAACAAATTACCTTATACTGATTTTAAAAGTTGTATTAACACATATATTCGTAACTCTTGGCAAACCGCTTAGGATTTGTCAGTTAACAATAAACTCCATTCAATTAAACCGTTACTCGGAGAATGGCGTTCTTCTAGTAGACCCATTCGTCGAGAGGAAGTTCTTCTAGCCCGGTGCAGAATAGGGCATACACGTTATACTCATTCATATTTATTACAAGGTGAGCAATTACCAGAATGTATACCACCTGTTTGCACCGTTAACGGTCAAACACATATTGCTGGAATGTGCAGACTTTGATCCTATGCGTCAAAGGTACTACCATGTTAATACTATGACCGAGTTATTTAATACTATAGATTTAAGTCTAGTTTTAGATTTCCTGAAAGAAGTCAGACTATATAAGTCATTATAATATGTTCTTGTATATATTTACTTCTTTATATACCCGTTTTCGGGCATTTGTTGATTTACATATATAGTTTATATTACTACCATATCATCTCTTACTTGTAAATAGTTATATCTTTATATATTTACATTATTTTTAATTAATCCTTCATTTCATCATCATTTATCAGTTTTTGCGCACAATATGACCTATTTATGTGTCGACTTGCCGTAAAACACCATTCATTCATTCATTCACTCCATTATTTGAACGAAATGGATTTCGCATTCGTATACATAAAAAGAGTTAACTAAATTGATGTTCGTCTTGTTCTTTCCTTCAAATCCATTTTAGCCAGCGAAACTATATTTGTGTTCCATAACAACGAGATGTTCGCCTTCATGATATCTTGTTCATCCCTTTGTCGTTCATAATGACTTATAATTAAAAATGATCTCTTTAATATTTTCCACTTCTGTAATTGTTGCATGTGTCTACAAAGGACAAAGCCATCAGGTTAGTGACTTGTGGTCATTTTGCCCACTTGTTTGCTTCAAAGGGACGTGTGCATGATCTGCTTGATCGAGTAAAGTTCATAAACCCTTAATTCCTATACGTCTATGTAAAACAGTGACCAACCCGGTGCAGGGCCATATTTAACACAGGGTCACAATCCGTTTATGCTATGTCCAAAACACTGGACATATTGGCTATAGCTCTTTTAATTTCAGAGAGGAAAATTTTATAAAAACATATTTCTACATAACTATGTGCAAAACTGTTATCCCAGGGATGAGTGGGGATAAGATTTGACAGTGCCACCATTTTTAGGGTACATTTTAATGCTACATGCAATATGCCTTGTGGTTTCAGAGTAGAAGTTTGGTTTCAAGTTGTTTCCTTAGTTATGTGTACGTACACATGAATAATATTGGACACACGAGCCGAGGCAATATTTTGACCTTCGGGACCATGACAATTAGATACAAACCGGACAAGCCAAAGTCAATTAGTATTTTAATAATTAAAAAAAAGAAAGAAAATACGGACGAATATAGTCGATTCCAAAATTATAAGACTGAACTTAAAAGAAAATCCATCAGTGTATATTTTCAATTTTAACCCACGCCGACAATTCCTGTACTGCAATGGGTGTTCTAGAGGCGATAAGCCAGGACCAAATCTCATTAAAATCAGACACTTTACCACAATGCGATACTCTACGCTACTAAGGATCTGACAACACCGCATTGGAGGTCACTTCAGATTGACCTTACGATTAGCCAATCAGATTTCAGCTTACAAAATTGCCCGGTATTGACATCTTCACTGCGCATGTCGCATTTTAGTCAAACGCTGTGGAGCAATCTACGCTCGGTATTGAAAGAGACAATGTCAGCAACTTTTCACTTTTAGCTTATACAACACAAAAATAATATTGCAACCAACCAGCCATTATTAAATATTTACTGAAAAAACACAAGATTGTTTGACGGAATTCAATAGCGGTACAAAAGAAAGAAGACCGATTCGTGGGCTTGAACCCACACTAAAATTACACTCGCAGAACGTCGTAATAGTACATGTCGCTACCGCGCTACCGACTCAGCACAGCGGGCCAGACGTACTGAGACATGCTATTTATAAAATCTAATGTCGCAGTAATCTCGGTAGAATATATATTTTTCAGATACTGTCCCGAATGTTGACTTTCTTCGTGTTCTTGATGTAAAACATGCCATTTAGTGCATGTCTTTCAATTTAACGTGCAATCCACAGCAATAGCGCACGAAGATGTTATCATTTTGTGGATATATATATGTGTTTTATGTGGATTTTTGTTTGTTCAGTTCACTCGAACATCAAAGTGCCTATGAAACTCGCGATTTCATCGGTTAAATTTAGTTGATCTTCTCATGAATATTGATTAGATGAAAGGTGGATCTGACGTGACCTCTAAGTCAGTGTCGACTTCTATCCCTTATTCTTATACTTGTGACTACCGTACCCTATTATGCATTGCAACATACAGTCTGAGCGAGCACTCCTCAGTTTAATGTCCGATTCTCAATAATCAAACCCATGATGTTGCATCTACTTTGGGGTGGGCTTATTGTTCCCGTTCGGTGTGTGTGTATCTACTCATCAGGCTTACTGAAACAGATATGCATGCCATGACCGCTGCATAGTACTTAATTTCATTAATATATCAACTAAATGCATAAAAAGTAGTGTGTCAGTAGTGGTTGGGGTATACTTTTGATTATTGTTATTACTTTATAATGTTAAGCATAATAGTGATTATAAGCAGAATTCAGTGATTAATAAAGCTTATTTACTCTTTATATAACTAAAATGAATTGTAAACTTAGTTGCATCGTTTAACAGTACCGAACTAAGTATTCACATAAAAATGACACGCAAAAATGAACATTCAAAAATTAGATGGAAGTGCCACAATGATAACCTTATTGTATATGAAGCTACCTGTTTCAGATTGCTATCATGCGAAAATGTCATATGGTAACAATATCGAACATTTTGGTTCCTTGCCAATCAATAAAATCAAATTCTAATTACGCTAATCTCTCAGAATAGAAATAAGTATAAAAGTCGAACAGGAAATGCAGTTTTCACAGAACACAGTAAACCTAAAAACACGCAAAATGACAAAGATGAATGGCCATGTTACGAGTATTTAGAACCAAGTATAAGACTAGTACGTCTTTGTTACGGCACATGTTTTGAACACCGGCTGTCACACAGTTTCGTGCACATGTCACGAAATCTGGCATATAGCTACAATAGTAATACTCGAAGTCTTACCTTGATGCATTGAAGCAAATTCTTCAATTAAATTGCTAATCAAGTACAGCTGTTTCCATTGATAGTTGTTCACAAAGTGTATGCATAGATTCGACATTTCGAAAATGTTCATTAGTGATCCAGTAAGACCTATTAATGCGCTTCTTATACATACAACAAAATCGAAAATGGGCACTTTCTCCCTACTTATAATGCCCATTTCCATCAAAAAAGGAATGACTATATACTTTCTTGTATAGGAACTACACCTCGGAGGTTAACATGCAATTGGTGGTGATAAACCTCAAACGTTTTCATAATGATAATGTGATGAGAATAGTATTTATAAATACTAAACGATGACAGGGAATGAAACCAATGATCCTAACATACCGTGTTTGATCAATATATCCAACAGATCATAAAATACCACCACTATATAGCGAAAAGAAATTATTTGCCAACCAACAAAACACCTATATGCATGTGCATAATAATATTATTTAT
Source organism: Cyrtodaria siliqua (assembly GCA_037043455.1). NCBI lineage: Eukaryota > Metazoa > Mollusca > Bivalvia > Adapedonta > Hiatellidae > Cyrtodaria > Cyrtodaria siliqua. The sequence continues at coordinate 118,603 of JAWPHD010006688.1, read as the reverse complement.
TCAGATAGTTAAGTAGTACGGCAGCGATGTTATGTAATCCCATTACAAAATACACACACACTTATATAAAAGTATAACATAATAATAAACAAATGCTTGATATGTCATGTTCACGCCAAAACTTAGGACCCTAGTGAAGATTAACCCACGTGACTCATCCCTTTGTATGGCCCTGCTTACCTGTAAGTAAGTGAGAAAAAGCCGATTCTTACAAATGGCGGGATAATACACAGTACTGGTTCTACCCAAGGTGGGTGGTCTGCCTAATATATAGCCTAACATGTGCTGAAAATGACGTACAATACCATCCAACCAACCAACGGCTCACGTATGATCTCCCAGCAGAGGCGGGGTTTACTATTTATATATATTCTTGTGATAATCTTAGTAAATCTTAGTAAATTAATATTACAAATCAACTCTGAATATTAAAAATCAATATATCAGCGTAGTGAATATCATTTTTAAAAGTTCAGTCGTGCTATGTACAAAGTATGACTTGGACACTCGGCAATCTTGTACAATTATTACAAATTTAGCACCTCGATAATCAAGTATCATTTTCGCTTTAAACATGTTTACGCCTATTTAAATAAAAAATATATGAACGAAATTGATATTTCAAATTGTCATCGTTATCCTACCAAAGGTTTTAAACATATTATTGGGGCTGTATTATCGTCAAATAATTATATCCATGAACAATTAAAACCATTATTATTATTAATGATTTTCAAATATTCAAGTTATGTAAAATAACATTTTGAAAAATCAAAATTGCCGAGTATCCCTTTAAAAATAATTATATCATCAATATTACCTTTTGAAAATCCACAATAGTCGATTATCAGAAACACCACTTGCACAGATGTGCCTACTTTAAAGACTTAATAATCAAATTTGACGTTATAAGAACATGCTCCAGAGATAAGGCGCTCTCCTTTGAAGAATCCAATATTCCAATACTCGTCTGGCCCAATGGCACCATTTACAGAGATGTATAGATAATCAACACACGTGATAAGAATTGCTCATGCCAGAGAAAGTATATACGACAATTATTGCCTTCCTACCTAATTTGAGAGCAGAAATAACTTTCGCAATTGTAAGAGTTATCTTGGCAGTGTCGCTAAATGAGATATTCGATGGGAAGATATGTAAAGATATTCGTAAATACCTTCAACATACAACGACGGACACGTTTAAAAACAAAAAAAAAAAAAGTGTAGAGGTACTTCTACTGCTACTGCTGCTACTCTAATAATGCTGATGTTGTTGCTACTGTTGCTGCTACTGCTACTACAACGAGGGAATCCCAAAACACATGTATAACAACACACACTCCTTTTTTACTGGGTCATAATCTTATGTATGAAATCTATGCTAAATAATAATCAAAAATCAATAATAAATTCAAATAAACATATTTGAATTTCGAATAAACATGTTTGAATTTCCCACTATTCTCTCATCCAATCAAAGCGAGGCTTACGTAATGCTACAGAGATGAGAACACCCGCGTTTTCTGGGTATAACCAGTACTGTACACCTCTTAACCATTCGGCCACGGAGACGCTATAATCTACCAAGACACTGTCTGTTGTAATATATATGCACCCGCATTAGCTTCGACTACTATCCCATATTCTTATAGTTATGATTTTAGTACCCTATTATAACAAACGATCTGTCAATGATATACATGTATTTAAAATTCCTCGTTGTAGTAGCAGTAGCATCAAAAGTAGCAACAGAATCAGTAGAGTAGTAGTAGTAGCAGTAGCAGTAGAATGCACATATATATACCGAAGAAAGTGATAAAAGTATCACAAGCCTGTCAGAACAGTTACATAAGAAAACAGGAAGGGGAATGAATATAAGCAAACAAACAGTGATTACTGCGTTCGTGTTATATAGCAGAAAATCCTCCCGCAAGGTGATGCTATAGGTTACATTGCACCATTGATTTTCCTTCTTTGTTTTATATAGGACGAATGTATATCAAGAGATAAAAAAATGCGCATTTTTCTCCGTAGAAAATTTTAAATTACATATCAATCAAACGATCGAGCGTCCGCCAATATAAAAATGCAATAAAAACAGGGGGTCATGTGTCATGTAAGAACAAGCTAATCTGTTGAATGACGTCACGTTCTATTTTGACACGTCACAGATAGATTTACCCCATTTTTACTTTCGCTTTACTGTCTATGTCAATTATAATTAAATATCACAAACAAACACTAATCAATGTTCACAATACATCATTTGGCTCATTTATAGGTAATAATAACAAAAAGCAATCAAAAGTATGCATTTTGTATCACTAGTAAGGCAGGGAAACGTTTTTTTATTAGGCACAGTTTGACTATACACCACGGAAGCACAAACGCATGGTGCAATGTAACCTTAAAGAGAACCACACAAAGTTCATAATTTTTAAATGTAAAGTTTTCATATTCTCAGCTATATATCACGCTCAAACATAATTTGTTCAAATCGAACAAGCATTGACCGAGATATGGACATTTGAGGATGCATAGAAAAAGTTGAAATTTACCAAATTCAAAGACTTTTTTCTTTAGTTTTACACTACTTGAATTGTCATATGAAATAAAATTTCTTGGCAATATACTTGACAAATGTGACAAACTATCAAAATAATTCAATAAACATCAATAAAACATGCATTTTAGTAACCAACAGGACTTTGCATATGTACAATATTCAGATTTGCACACCAAAACGTGTTTTCTTAGTAAAATTCCATCAATTTGTGGCATATTATCTATTTTTAGTTGAATATACACGCTCAAACATGCCACAACTTCTACTAAAATCAAAATTGATAATAGCCGTACTCTACAAGGTCAGTGTTTTTATGTATATTAATAATATTTTACAAGTTAAACCCTTCTAAAACTGTTCACAATATCCTATTTTTGGGGGGTATGGGACAGATTTAGTGGTGGCAAACTAACCAAACTTTTTTGAAGATAAAGTTTTGAAAACATGTTCCACAAACAGCAGCCTACATTTCCATACCAAAAAATTAAACTTCAATTAAAGAAGTAGCCCAGGCATGCCATTTTAAGACCCACAAAAAGCTGAAACTCGAAATTACGGCTGTTAGACACAAAAAATCACTAAATATACTCAAAACCGACATAAAAGCACATGCAGTGTCTGTTTCAGAGCTCTGCTTACTAGTTTTCATCTGAAATTCGACTTTAAGTACGAATCCAAGAGAGATCGTTTTATCCCATTTAGCTCTCTTTAGGTTACATTGCAACATTGATTTTCCTTCTTTGTTTTATATAGGACGAATGTATATCAAGAGATAAAAAATGCGCATTTTTCTCCGTAGACAATTTTAAAACACATATCAATCAAACGAGCGAGCGTCCGCCAATATAAAAATTCAATAAAAACAGGGGGTCATGTATTATGTAAGAACAAGCCAATCTGTTGAATGACGTCACGTTCTATTTTGACACGTCACATATAGATTTACCCCATTTCTACTTTCGCTTTACTATCTATGTCAATTATAATTAAATATTTCAAACAAACACTAATCAATGTTCACAATACATCATTTGGCTCAATTATAGGTAATAATAACAAGTACGCATTTTGTATCACTAGTAAGGCAGGGAAACGTTTTTTATTAGGCACTATTTGACTATACACCACGGAAGCACAAACGCAATGGTGCAATGGTGCAATGTAACCTATAAAATCAGTTAGAACCACATTCGCAACATCGTATATTACTTCGCAGCATTACTCGACAATCGTTAACGTCATCTTCGGGATCCCGCCTCGTGTGTTCATATGTTCAAATTCTTGACATTATGTTGCCGGAAGGCAACGGCACAGAAAACAGTGCACTGTTGCTATGTAAACAATATTACCGCTGGCCACACGTGTTGATGTATAATTTGCGTTGATTGTTTGTTTTTTACAAGTTTTAGCTTTCCAAAAAGCTTCGTTCTAGAGCTTTTTTCTGTAAATTTTAAGTTATAAAAAGCCAATAGTTGAAGATTAGGAGGCGTTTTGTGGGATGTTTTGTGGGATGTTATGATCTTATAATAGCTGCATGCGCATATTTCCGCACATATTGAGAGCAGAATGATGCACTTGTCACGTGATCCAATTTCCCGCCACATGTCATGACATGAAAATTGCAATATCGAAGTCTCAATATCAGTGCATCTTCACAATTAAATGCAAAACTAAGGGTTTGGAACTCGGATCTTCTGCATAGAAGTCGAGCGCTCTAACCATTAGGCCACGGCCTCAAACGTGTAACATCATAATTAAATAGTACATATTATAATGTATTAGTCTGATTCTATGGCTCATGATACTCACGCAAGACCTAAACAGTACAGTCAATAGTGCTTATTAAACTCTCGAGTCGATTGAAATTGTCCTATTTAGTCGTATTTATCGATTATTGGTCACTGGCGAGACAGTTAGTCAGTACTGATTTATCCTAATTAACGAATAGTTCCGATGACAAAGACGCTCAAAATACTCCAAGAAGACTTGAGACGGTTAGAAAATTGGGAAACAAGATAGGACATATGAGTTTAATCCAAGTAAGTGTACTATCATACACATTACACGATCAAGAAAACCCATCCCATCACAGTACAACCTACATGATCAGATTCTAGAAACCGTTGAAAGTTCGAAATACCTTGGAGTGGACATAAGCAACAATCTATCATGGAACAACCTCATCAGTAGAACAACCACATCTGCAAACAGGACACTGGGGTTTGTAAAGAGGAATATAAGGTCCAAAAATACAGGTATAAGAGAGGTCGCCTACAAAACACTAGAGCGCCCCCTTCTTGAGTATTCTTCCCCTGACTGGAGCCCCCACACAAATACCAACATAAATAAAATAGCAATGGTCCAACGAAGAGCAGCCCGATGGACCGTAAATAACTATTCCCAACACGCCAGTGTCACTGACATGCTAGGTAAATTAGGATGGAGGTCCCTTGAAAACAGACGATCAGGTTATGTCTCTTTTTCAAAAAAGTCCACTGCCTTGTTGCTGTACCCATGCCCCCATATGTCATACAGCCAATGAGAATTCCCCGCCAATCCCACTCCCTTGCCTTTAGACAAATAGACACTACTGCTGAATATTACAAGTATTCGTTCTTTCCCCTTGCAATCGTACAGTGGAATAGACTACCAGTCGACATTGCAATGCTGCCAGACTTGAACTCGTTCAAACTGGCAGTGTGCTCAGTCATCCACTCCATGCCATACACAGGAAGCTTTGTTTTGTTCTTACTTTTAAAAATCACTTTGTCTTCTTCAGACTTTTAATATTATAACACTATCATACTTTTATCTCACTCTCACTTGACTTTAAAACTATTGTATCTTCCTTTTAACTACTCACACTGCACAGACGCGCACCTGCACATAATCCCCGGGATGGGGTGCTGCAGTATCAGTAAATAGATGATCGTACATATTAAATGGGCCAATTCCTTCATTCTTCGGTGATAGCGAGATGCTGCGAATGGCACCGGACAAGGGACATCGCCGAGGAGTCCCGAAGACAAATTACTATGGCGATCTCCGGAAATAGCTACTAGTTTCCCGTTCCGTATGTACTATCATTGGAGCTGTTTGGTAGACCGGTTACCATGATTTCGGCGAGTAGTCCCACACTCGTAACTACTACCAGCAAGCTTCGGAGATAGTAGACTGGTGCCAATCTAACCATTGGCGACGAACATTAGTGAGGTAAATCGTGAACGCTCGGCCAATCCCGTCATTCCTCGGGATCCCGCCTCGTGTGTATCACGGCGCTTCGCTATGTTCAAAATCTTGACATTCTGTTAGCCGGAAGGCAACGGTACAGAAATTAGGCAACTGTTGCTAAGCTGTCGCTACATAAGCAAGATGGCCGCTTGCCGACCGTGTTGATGTATGATTTGCGGGGCATTTTGTTATTTACGATACAGATGAAGGGTTTAGCACTGCTTTCACGTAAATAAACTATAGATGGAGCAATCGGCTAAATGACATTACAAAATGTTGAAGATAACTTTGATTTTGAAAGCAAATTCGTTTTGTCGGGAATATGACGCGCGTCACGCTCGTGTGACGTACCTAATATGGAAACCTGCGTATTACATTCGAGTCATGCTGCTAAGCAGTGTCCGATATGTTGCGAATGTAGTGAGATGTCAAGGACAATCGGGGACCAGTCTACGGAGATAGTGTATCAGCTAGTCTCGGCCAGCTAGACCGTTTCATGCATATGTCTTACTTGCAGATACCTGGACAGATTAGGCCAATTAAAGCGCCCACTAGCGATTAGCACTATTTATTCGCGCTTTTTTCACGCGCATTAAGTCGACGTTTGCGTGACGTCATGTTGTAAATAAACGTACAACGTCAGTTGTTGATGTATCAGTTAAACTGTTTAACGTCACTTGCTGCTTCTCGTAAGTTAAAAATAAGAAATTATTTTTAAATCAACTTAAAAACATGTGTTTTGAAAGTCTCGTTGAATCTCTCAAAATCTCGCCAAAATCGCCCAAAATGTTAGGTCGATTTCAAACGTCCTATTTCCCCCAGGCCCTGGTTCTGGATCCGTGTAGCACAGCGTAACGAAGAAATCAGAAGCGGGCCGGGTGACAGAGGCTATATATCAGCGAGTAGTCTGGTACCCTTCCCCTAATGCGCTAGCTACCGGCAAGCTTCGGAAATAGTATATCGGCGAGTAGTCTGTACCCTTCCCCTACTGCGCTCGCTACTCTCAGCAAGCTCAGTAGAGGACGTGTTCCAGACTATTAGGCGAGGTGTTCCGATTGCCGTTTACCATGATTTTGGAAGACTTCGCTTCTTATCATTGGAGCTAACGCTTACGGGGTCACATAGTGCAATGTTGACTTTAGATCTTCGTTCTCAAGAGAACAATGCAGATTACAGTTTTATCACTGCTTTGATGTAAATAAACTATTGATGGAGCAATCGGCTGAATAACATTGCAACATTTGGATGATAACTTTGATTCTGTTTTCTGTGCCAGTGCCTAACATAATGTCAAGATTTTGAACATACCGAAGCGCCGTGATACACACGAGGCGGGATCCCGAAGAATGAAGGGATTGGCCGAGCGTTCAAGATAGTTAGACCAGTGATACGCATGCGCATATCATAATTTGTAGACTGTATCCCTAAAATTGATACCCAATTCAAGTAGTAGAAGACTCCGGCAATAAGTGGCATATGAGACATGACATGAAACTATACGGAACATCATACTCTCTTTTTCTTGAAGATCTTACTCAAACGTCTAAAAGACGGTAGATCTGGGGTTTTAGCAAATATCCTAAAGATGTGTAAAATGTTATATTAATCAAAATATTGTGCTAGCACCGTTTTTATAGGTCTAAAATTTAAATTCACCATATACTTTGAATGCAATCGGGCGAAGATATTCAAAATTAACCTTGGTGCATAAACAAGGATAGCACATATTAGTGTGTAAAAATTATTATTATTTATTTATTTATTTATTTATTTATTTATTTATTTATATATTTTTTTATTTTTTTTTATTTTTTTTTTGGAAAATAAGGGGCTGAGTTTTAGGTTCCATCTTTATGTTTAGGGCCTTTAGAAAAGAAGATATCAATATTTATCAATTTTTAAATTGGACCTCTAAACACACTCGAAAAGCCTGATGTACCCCCTTTAACGGTAACCATGATTTTTTTTATAAATCCTATGGGCTTATCAACTAACCATTCCATACATACTAATTTCGTGCAACGACAAATACTACACTGTAGATTTGTTATAAGCAGAATGGCAATTTACACTAATCAAGCAAAGCGTCATTTTATTTTGATAACGGAATAAAACAACATAAGTCCATTTGGGATACTGTTTAATCAGCCTCTGCAATAAATAAAAAGTTTTATGAGAGCAATAATTTGATACTGGAATGCAACGGACTGTAGGTAAAGATATCGACTTCTTCGTCTATTTTGATTATCTTGGCACGCGTCCCTGGTCCTGCGATATTAGTACTGAGCAGTATGCATAGTTAGGAAATAATTCCTGAAACATTCTACTATAAACAGAATTATATTTTTAACTTTGGCAAAGTGAATAGCAAACTCGTGTATCCTATTCAAGTTTCCATAGATATCAGATACATGTCGAAAACCACAATCCATTATTATTTATTTTTCTATTCTCCAGTATAAAATTGTTACTGGTTTAAATAAACGTAAGTTTGTTTTTTGTTTGATTGTATGGAGTTATACATCATTTTCAACACCTGCAACGTTATATATGACGGTCGATTTTTGGTGGAGGCAGACCACCCACTTTTCCTGGGTAGAACCAGTACTGTACACCTCAAGCAACCGTAAGAATCGACACTTCCTCACTTATAAGTCGAGCTCCCAGTGGCATTAGAACCCGCAGCGATGAGAGGCGAAGGTTTAAAACGCAACGTCGCTAACCATTCGGCCACGGAGACGCCGAAATAAACGTAAGCTATTTGCAAGATGAGGAAACTCAGCAAAAATAAACCTAGATCAAGATTAAAATTCATAAACGCATGGAATCGTCTTCCAGGCAACATTGCGAATATTGACACTATTAACTAACCTTGGACAGACACGTAAAGGATATAGGGTTTCCATGACTAGGTCGCTTATGCTCAAGGTCGCGCTCTCGCGTGTGGTTGCAGGTATTAAAGGTAATAATGGCCTCCCGTGTGGCAGCAGATATGTTACAGGTAATAATGGCACATTCGGTATCCGGTCGCGTTATACCTCCACACACCACGTGATATTTTTGCACAACAATGATCGATGACGTTGTACGTCAATACGTTTATGACGTTTCAATCATAGTTACGTCGTAACCATAGTTTCTTAATCGCAGTTTGTTATCACAGCAAGCTACGTTTTGTAAAAAAATTCTGAGTATAGTATAAATATATTCAGTATGGGTAACTGTTTTGCTCGTTTTAAGAAGAAGAATAGAGTTTGTCCCTCAGATGACGACGACGACAACAGGAACATTCACGAGATTCTGAGCGAAGCGACGGTTTTCAAGATGCCAAGTCCCGGTGAACAAGCGGATATGGTCAGAGACCTACGGGAAAAAGGTGAATTGTGATTGTTAAACATTGTACTTTACGCTAATAACACAATTAATAGCATTATTTAATTGCATTTATATTAATATCATCATCATCATCATCATCATCATTATTATTCCCATTCGTATTATTAGTAGTATTAGTTTAAATATATGTGTTATTATATTAATTATTTTTTGTTATAATTTCGTTTCATATTATACTATTACTAACTAAGAAACTTATTTTAATTTTTGTTATTTTATCCTCCAGGCATGGAGCCGACTGTTGCATCACAGGGCATTGCGTTTGTTGTGGACTTGGATGACAACCCCACCAGCCCAACACAAGGATCAGAAGCTGGAGAGATGGGCGAGAGGAAGGCTGTCCAGAAGAAGGCTGTCCAGAAGAAGGATGTCCAGATGAAGGCTGTCCAGAGGAAGGATGTCCAGATGAAGGATGTCCAGAAGACGGTGCACATTTGTTAACTTTGTTTTTAAAAATGAAATTAATCAAAATGTATGACAATAATTTAAAGCTCTCATAGCTTATAGGTGTAGGTTATAGGTTATGTGTTACAAGCGAGGACCAGTGGATACAAGGATTTTACGTCATAATCCGATATGATTTTATCTTTCTCTGAACATTAAACTAAAATTGTAATACCTACCAATGGTTATAGAAGAAGGTAAACGCCAATAATTTTATAATAATAGTTAATAAATATTTACAACAATAGTTAATAAATAGTTTATAATCTAATTATTTTGTTTAAATAATTTGATACACGTTTGTATCCGTTTACCATTATTATGCAGATTGAGTACACGGACGAGGAAGAACAAATGATGGCGGAGATACTGAGAGATGCACATATCAAGGAGAGAATGGAAAATGCCAGGAAGGCGGAATTGAAAATGCTCGAGATAGAGATTGTGAGACAGGCTCAGCTGAACGAGAGAAAGGTGAAGGCACGACAGGTGGACATAAGGATTGCAAATGCCGCACAGAGAAGAGAAAACAAATTACAAGGGTTGGAGAGGGATCTAATAGATAAGTGATCTGTTTAGGTTTTTAATTTGAAAAAAATAATTGTGTTATTCAATCGTCTTCGTAAAAAGTATGTAGTATCAGGGCTTTATATGAATATAAAGCCCTGGTAGTATATATATCATTAGATACATTTTGCGATTCAGTTTACAACCCGTAACAGTAAAAATGTTTATGGTCGAAAGACTTTCTTTTATCAAATCCTGATATTTTGCATGTTTTAGCTTTTCGTTATTTATATATAGTTTGTTCCATCTTTGTTTTCTTTTCTTACGCAGGGCCGCCACCCCTGATAGCAGTGAAAGGAGAAGGAAGGTTAAGGAGATGGCAGATGAAGCGATGAGGAATGCAGCATGTGCCAGGAAGGCCACGGAGGAGTAGAGAGTGTGAGAGGGTCGGAGAATGTTTTAGAGTTTGGGCTTATGCTTGCCCGTGGACATCATTGTCACGTGGGACAATCGAGTAAGTAGGTCATCGGATGCAAACGGTATCGGTTGATGACACGCATGTTACAGCTATGTGACAACATGAAGAATCGAAACAAAAGCGCTAAAGCCCGGAATAGCAATAATTCAAATGTCCATTATTTGAACGAAATGGATTTTGCATTCGTATAAATAAAAATAGTTAACTAAATTGATGTTCGTCTTGATCTTTCCTTCAAATACATTTTAGCCAACGAAATTATCTTTATGTACCATAACAACGAGATGTTCGCCTTCATGATATCTTGTTCATCCCTTTGTCGTTCATAATGATTTATAATTATATACAAAGCCATCAGGTGGATGACTTGCGGCCATTTAACCCACTTGTTTTCTTAAAAGGGACATGTGCATCCACTGCTTAGTCGAGTAAAGTTCAAGAACCCTTAATTCCTATACGTCTATGTAAAACAGTGACCAACCCAGTGCAGGGACATATTTAACACAGGCTCCAAAACATATTGGCTATAGCTCTTTTAATTTCAGAGAGGAAAACTTTATAAAAACATATTTCTACATAACTATGTGCAAAACTGTTATCCCAGGGATGAGTGGGGATAAGATTTGACAGTGCCACCATTTTTAGGGTACATTTTTATGCTACATGCATATGCCTTGTGGTTTCAGAGTAGAAGTTTGGTTTCAAGTTGTTTCCTTATTTATGTGTACGTACACATGAATAAATATTGGATACACGAGGCGAGGCAATATTTGACCATGGGGACCATGAAAATTAGATACAAAACCGGACAAGCCAAATTAACTGAGTATCTTAATAATTCAAAAAGAAAGAAAGAAAATACGGACGAATATAGTCGATTCCAAAATTATAAAACTGAACTGGAAAGAAAATCCATCAGTAAATATTTTCAATGTTAACTCAGGTCGACAATACCTGTACTGCAATGGGTGTTCTACAGGAGATAAGCCAGGACCAAATCTCATTAAAATTAGACCCTTTACCACAATGCGATACTCTACTCTTCTAAGATCTTACAACATCGTATTGGAGGTCACTTCAGATTGACCTTACGATTAGCCAGTCAGATTTCAACCTACAAAATTGCTCGGTATTGACTGCTTCACTGCGCATGTCGCGTTTTAGTCAAACGCTGTGGAGCAGTCTACGCTCGGTATTGAAAGAGACAATGTCCGTAACGTTTAGCTTATAAAACATAAATATAATATTGCGTTGACAAACATAACACACCAACGATTATTGAATATTTACTGAAAAAACGCAAGATTGTTTGACGGAATTCAATAACGGTACAAAAAAAAGACCGATTCGTGGGGTTAAACCCACACTAAAAATTACACTCGCAGAACGTCGCAACAGTCCATGTCGCTACTGCGCTACCGACAGAGCTAAGCGGGCCAGACGTACTAAGACATACTATTTATAAAATCTAATGTCGCAGTAATCTCGGTAGAATATATATTTTTCAGATACTGTTCCGAATGTTGACTTTCTTGATATATTTTTCAGATACTGTTTCGAATGTTGACTTTCTTGATGTAAAACATGCCATTTAGTGCATGTCTTTGAATTTATCGTTCAATCGACAGCAATAACACACGAATATTTGATCTTTTTGTGGATATATCTATTTGTTTTATGTGGAGTTTCGTTTGTTCAATTCACTCCAACATCATCTAAACGCGCGATTTCATTGGTTGAATTAAGTTGATCCTCTCATGAATATTGATAAGATGAAAGGTCGATCTGACGTGACCTCTAAGGCAGTGTTGTCAGATCCTATAGCGGAGAGTATCAAAGCGTAATTAGGGTATGATTTTAATGAGATTTGCCAGGACCCAAAATGTTCGATATTGTTACAAACTCGGGGGACAAATTCTAATATCACATATGACATATTCGCATGATAGCAATCTGAAACAGGTAGCTTCATATACAACAAGGTTATCATTGTGGCACTTTCATCTAATTTTTGAATGTTCATTTTTGCGTGTCATTTTTATGTAAATACTTAGTTCGGTACTGTTAAACGATGCAATTAAGTTTACAATTCATTTTAGTCATATAAAGAATAAATAAGCTTTATTAACCACTGAATTCTGCTTATAATCATTATTATGCTTAACATTATAATGTAATAATAATAATCAAAAGTATACCCCCAACCACTATTGACTACTTTTTATGCATTTAGATATATTACTGAAATTATGTACTATGCAGCGGTCATGACATTGTATATCTGTTTCAGTAAGCCTGATGAGTAGATACACACACACACCGAACTGGAACAATAAGCATACCTCAAAGTAAACTGGCACATGCCACTACACGGAATATCATATTTTTTCTTAAAGATCTTACATTAAGGAAAACGTCTGAAAGGGGGTACGTCAGTTTTTTCTACAGAAGTGTCTAAAATAATATTATAAAATGTCATATCCATCAAAATATTGTGTTATCACCATGTTTTTTAAGGTCTAAAATTTAGATCCACTGATGTTTTGGCGTAACATTTTTAAAATTAGCATTGGTGTATAACCAATGATAGCTATTATTCCTGTGCAAACTGAACTTTCTTGTAAATAAAGGGGTCGGTTTTGGGCTCATTATTTATGTTTAGAATAGAAATAAGTATAACAGTCGAACAGGAAATGCACCTTTTACAGAACACAGTAAACCCAAAAACACGCAAAATGACAAACATTAATGGCCATGATAATAAGTAATAAAGGCGTTTGACGTCACAAACACAAAATGGGTTGACAATAGGGCTATCGCATTGGAACGGTCAGTGGGGAAAAAAGGCTGCTGGGGGTTTAAACCAGGTTCTATGGTGTACAAACTTCATCCCACTAAATAACATAATTTGTTAATTTTAAATCGGACTCTAAACCCCACGAAAAACCATGAGGGTAACCATGATTTGATTATAAACAAGCCCGTAATTGTTCGGCGCCCCTTGAGGGCGCCGGACATACTGTGGTAGTACTTTGACCTTAGGCATAGGGAATCAAAAGGACTGATAGTTGAGTATGTTTGGATTGTAATTAAAAATGTTTAAATGGCATTTAAAGCATGCTATAAAACGCACCAGAATAAGATATAAAACACAAGAGATAAAACTGCTTAGCGATTTCTTGAATTTCTGTAAGAAATGATGCACCAATAATTCAAAAATTATACAAAATCATTTCATTAAAACGATGTCTCCCTGTATTTTGACTGAAAACGAGGCTGATTATAAAATCAAATGGTTAAATGCGTAATACGAATTTTAGAAAAATTTAACGAAATTTATCGATCGTAATATCTGCGTTTCAAATGTTTTCACATTGTTCTCGTTTTTAAATCGTTTTGATTAATTATTATTGGCAAATTACATTAAATAATGCTAAGAAATGAGAAAATACGATGATATATCGGAAAGTTTTGGCATTTAAATTTCGTTTACGGGAAATCGCTAATTTTGTAATGCTTCATTTTGACTGTCAAATGCAGACAAATGTATTGAAAACGAAAGTAGATTTATGAGCGCAGACTCGGAATCAAAAATATTCAAAATTATGCGACTTCCAGTCGAAATGGTGTTATGAAAAGGGTGTAATAGATTTGTTTGAACCCATCCCCCTTTACTTTTGAAAATCCCCCCACATTTTTAGAGGATTTGTATAGGGTGGGTACGAGTGTCTGACCAAAGAAGAGATTCCAGATTGCCTCGTGGTAGCGGCCTGCCCAGTTAGCACACTACGCACGGGGGATTTCCTCACCCTCAGGGTTTTGCGTTTGTTGTTGTTTTTATTCATATTGTACACAAAGGTGGTACAATATGTTTGTGATTGCTTTTATCACCAACAACAGTTGATTACGGTTACTTACTACCCTGTATAATTATGGACAGTATAGTATGGTTATTATATAATCATGTATGATTGCTTTTGTGTTAAGTAACCCGTCAATTAGTTTAACAGTTTTTAATGTTTGTATGTGTATATTATGTATACACACTTTTTCTATGTAACACGTATGTTATAGAGACACTATGTTTGTGTCACGTGTGTTTATAGTTCAAGCACAGAAATCGTCTCTGATTCCACTCGGATAGACAATAATCCGAACTGCAAGAGCGCTTTCGGTCTTGAAACCTTCTTCAGTTGCAACATGCAATCCTAAACGATTTCTATTTAATACATAAATTCTCTCATTTACTGATGTAATGAGGTTTATATCGGTACACTGTGATTAACCAATTAAGTATGTATAGTGTATTCAATCTGTCTGAGTTAGTTAGTAATACATATTCAATACTTTATATATGTGTGGTTCTTATTGAGAACTGCTATTTTAAAGTACAAAAGCACTGTAAGACAAATCGGGTAGGTACCGAATGTATTGTCTTTTAATGAACATGCAGCAAGATGTTCAGACACGACTGGGTTTGTTCCGTCTTAAATGTGTCTTATAGGTAGCATGTATTCCGAAGAAAACACTATTTATAATTACTCGTCGGGTTGGTACCGAGACAAAATTTGGAGTATCTCCAAATGTGAGTAAATATGTTCTCATAACAAATATATTAGCAAAATAAGACACGAATGTGTCATATATTCCGAGGAATATGCAGTTTACACGTCGGGTTTGTACCGAGACAAATGCTGGAGTATCTCCAGTAGTGTGTAAATCTGTACTGTATATAGCTATGTAGATTACACGTCGGGTTGGTACCGAGACAAATTCTGGAGTATCTCCAGAAGTGTGTAAATCTGTACTGTATATAGATAGCTAACAGAAAGTGAAATATACAATGTTTTCAGAGCTGAAAACATGCGTGTGACTCAGTCGATGTAGGGACAGCGACTGCCTACCTATCTCGCTGCTGGTGTTTCTACAAAGTGTAGTGTGTTGGTCATTAATTGGTTCCATCTGTGTGTCTACCGTCTTCCTTTTGATAACTGTTTCGACGCGAATCAATTGACGCGCTCAGTGTGGTCAATTAGTTCACGCTCAAGGTGAGAAATTCTTCTGACCATACTACCGCCGATATATCATGATTAATTACCCTTCGGCAGTACTTCTGATACTGTACGAGATCTCGATTGGGTAATAGTTAAAAATGCGTTAATGTCATTTTTCAGTAAACCACCAGATATTAGAATCTAACAGCCGTGTTTACTTCCAAGAGCATATTTTATAAGTGTCTCTTTATGTATTTGTTTCTCTATGCGTGTATAAATATAGTTTGTATTAAAGTAAAAACAAGAGTATATATTTTCCCTACAACAAGTTTAATGTACCTTTTAGTATATCTTTTATTTGAATTTTCAGTTACAATCCTTAGTATAAATCAATCCGTGATAGTCACGATGTATGTGTGATGGAAACGTAATTGCAGCACTTTAGATAGAGTACACACACATTCGTATATATAATGAGTTTATGTTTTTTCAAAGACAATACTGGGTGAGATTCGTATATACACTGTGAACTCTCAGGCGAATAATTACGATATAATAATGTCCATCAGTTATTGCAACTCAATAAAACTAGTGTTAGTTTTGTTCCGTAAGACTACATCAAGTAGATATGTTTTAATATATATTTTTATAATGTTCAATTAAGTACAAACGTCTTTCTATTCCTGTTTGTTAACATATTTTTGATGCTAATGAAAGAAACAAGTTTTGATATATATTTTTATAATGTTCAATAAAAGTTAAGAAATAAATAATTGACTTCTTCACTTATTTTTGCACATAAGTAGGTTTTCTGGTCAAAACTGAAAAAGTCGGCATTACCACTGTTAGTAGCGCACTGGGCTTTGAATCCAGAGGTCAGTTGGATCCGCAGACAGTACCATGTTGTCTTTAAACATGACACTATTTCTATAGCGTACACCCTTTATAATGATTGACATGCAACATTGTGTCTTATTGTCCCTCGTCTCCAGCCACTAATTCAAATGAGTAGACTATCAGTTACCTGTATAGATGGTTCATGTGATACAGTACTAGGTTTAATAACAAAACAAAAACAATTAGTCTAAAACTGATCGTCTGTTGGCCCTTCATGGCATAAAAACGACGTTAAAAATTCAAACAGATATGTGAAGTGCATTGTCCATTAATTCTTGGCTTACTTAGCTTTCTCTCCAAATGTTTCAACAACGACTTTGTAATCACTCGGCATTCATCACCTTATCTTTCCATAAAATATTTATTTAAACCAAATGCAGTCAATTCATTTAACACATTTTAAGGAAAGTCCTGCAACGAAACCATTTGGAAAATTGTCTGAATGACCTAGTTAATTCAAAATACATTTAACCAAGTCAACATAGCAACGTTTGTTAATATTATGTCCATGACCACTAAATATACCAAGGTTTAGTACGGATGATAAGATAGTTAAAATAACTGATAAACACGTGTACTGTTATTTAATAACGTATGTTTTAATTCTTCAACATTTTGGCGCCGAATTGATGCTTTGCATCAAGTTTTTCTTGTACACACTGAACTTATCAACTAATCATTCCATGCGTATTAAATGCGTGCAACGACAAAATACTATACTGTAGATTTGTTATAAGCACAATGGTAATTGAAAATCAAAGTACTGCGTACTGAATAGCGAAAACATTGCCTTCTTGTTTGTCTGTTTGCGTGTTTGTTTCTGTGTTTTGTGGTTGACTGTCCTCCTTGAATGCTACTTTCCCTGTCCGATCTTTTTATATTTCTTTAGTAAGCAAATGGTTTTGAGCTGTTCCTATAGTTAAGATTAAATAGTGTATGCATTTTTATGATTGTTATTGGTGAAGTGATTCTTGTTATATGTTATAGATCTCTCAGCTGAGCCAGCTTGCATTGATCTGTCTTGATGTTTCTTGGGGTCATGATGTTTTATAGTCTTGATCATCTGCGACGCTTGTTTCAAATACAAACATTACAAGCGTCGCAAAAATCTAGACAAATCGTCAGATACCGCATTCAGTAAAATAGGTCTGGTCTTGAAAAATATGTTAACATCCGCGTGGTGCGCTAAAACGATGTATCCGGTCTATGAGCGATAGCATATGCCAAAGATTCAAACAAAGCATCATTTTATTTTGATAACGGAATAAAACAACATACGTCCATGTGGGATATTGTTTAATCAGTTTCTGCAATAAATTACAAAAAGAAAAGGCAAACTAAGAATACGGAGGGAATATATCGCGGTGTTTAATAGAACAATGGTATCCTTTTATGTACCTTTGTATCGTCGTTGTTAACGAACAATATATTGATATGTTGTCTACATTGATGTCTATCAGTAAAACGGAATATCCACTTTCTATGATTACGGCTGGTAATTTCTGGGATATTGGCTGCACGCTGAGTTTTATGAGAGCAATAATTTGATCCTGGAATGCAACGTACTGTAAGATATCGACGTCTTCGTCTATTTTGATTATATTAATACCTGTGATATTTTTACTTAAGGGCAGCATGCATAGTCACGAAATAATTCCTGAAACATTCTATCATATACAGATTATTTTTTTAACTTTGGCGAAGTGAATAGCAAACTCATGTATCATATTCATGTTTTCATAGATATCCAATACATGTCGAATACCACAATCCATTACTATTAGTATTATTCTATTCTCCAATAGAAAATTGTTACTGGTATCAATAAACGTATCTACACTTAACACCATGTATAAACACAGTGAAATTAAACCTAGATCAAGATTAAATATTCGATGAAGGTTCGCCAGTCAAATAATCATAAACGCACGGAATCGTCTTCCAGGCAACACTGCCAATACTGACACTATGAACTAGCCTTGAACAGAAACGTACAGGAATTACATGGGGTTTTCATGACTTGGTCGCTTAACCCCTAGGCCTCGGTCTCGCGTGTAGCAGCAGGTATTACAGGTAATAATGGCCAACGCTCGGTATCCGGCCGCATTACCTCGACGCACCACGTGATATGTTTGCACAACAATGATCGATGACGTTGTACGTCAATACGTTTACGACGTTTCATAGATACGTCGTAACTATAGTTGCTTAACCGCAGTTTGTTATCACAGAAAGCTACGTTTTCTAATTACGATCGGATTTCTGATTATAGTATTAATATATTCAGTATGGGTAACTGTTTTGCTCGTTTTAAGAAGAAGAATAGAGTGTGTCCCTCAGATGACGACGAAGACAAGAGGAACATTCACGAGATTCTGAGCGAAGCCACGGTTTTCAAGATGCCAAGTCACGGTAAACAAGCGGATATGGTCAGAGATCTACGGGAAAAGGGTGAATTGTGATGGTTAAACATTGTACTTTAAAGTACTAGCACAATCAATAGTATTATTTAATTGCATAGATTTTAACATAGTCATGCTAAGCTGCTATTATTATTATTATTATTATTCCCAATCTTATTATTATTAGTAGTAGTATAAATATATTTAATTTCATATTATACTATTGCTAATTAAGAAACTTATTTCATTTTATTATTTTTATCCTCCAGGCATGGAGCCGACTGTTGCATCACAGGGCATTGCGTTTGTTGTGGACTTGAATGACAACCCTGCCAGCCCAACACAAAGATTAGAAGCTGGAGAGATGGGCGAGAAGAAGACTGTCCAGAAGAAGAATGTCCAGATGAAGGCTGTCCAGAAAAGGATGTCCAGATGAAGGCTGTCCAGAAAAGGATGTCCAGATGAAGGCTGTCCAGAAAAGGATGTCCAGATGAAGGCTGTCCAGAAGAAGGTGGTACATTCGTTAACTTCGTTTCTAAAAATGGAATTATTCTAATTGTATGACTATAATTGATAGATTATAGGTATGTTATATATGTTACAAGCGAAGACCAGCGGATACAAGGGTTTCAATTCATAAGCTATCTATCTATCTATGGATACTGCATCACCCTCTTTCGAATCCGATATGATTTTGCTTTTTCCTGAACATTAAATTAAAATTTTAATATCTAGCAATGGTTATAGAAGAAGGTAAACGCCAGTAATATTATAACAACGGTTAATAAATAGTTACGCCAAAAAATGTATAACAATAGTTAATAAATAGTTCATAACCGATTTTTTTGGTTAAATAAATTGACGCACCTTAGTTTTGTGTTTACCATTATTTACCATTATTATCCAGATCGAGTACACGGACGAAGAAGAACAACTGATGGAGGAGATACTCAGAGATGCAAAGATCAAGGAGAGAATGGAGAAGGCCAGGAAGGCTGAAATGAAAATGCTCGAGATAGAGATAGTGAGACAGGCTCAGATGAACGAGAGAAAGGAGAAGGCACGACAGGTGGACACAAGGATTGCAGATGCAGCACAGAGAAGAGAAAACAAATTACATGGGTTGGAGAGATCTCATAGATAAGTGATTTGTTTAGATTTTTTAATTGTAAAAAAGCATATCGTATTACGCAATCGTCTTCGTATAAATTATATAGTATATATATATCAGATAAATTTTGCGATTTAGTTTTACAGTCCGTAACAGTAAATTGGTTTAGTGTCATAAGCCTTACTCGTTAACTTAGACCAAAACCTGATATTTTGCATGTTTAAGCCTTTCGTTTATTTACATAAAGTTTGTTCCATCTTTGTTTCCTTTTTTTTTACGCAGGGCCGCCACACCTGATATCAGTGAAAGGAGAAGGAATGTTAAGGAGATGGCAGATGAAGCGAGGAGGAAGGCAGCAGAGGTCAGGAAGGCGATGGATGAGTAGAGAGTGTGAGTGGGTCGGAGAAGGTTTTAGGCTATGGGCTTAGGCTGGCCCGTGTCATGGACACGTCCATGGTCGAATCAGTAGACTGCTTCACTATGCATGTCCCGGTTCACTCAAACAAGCCTTAGCCGTGGAATGCCAAAAATATGGAACACACATATTGACAATATGAAAATCTCATTGTCTCATTAAAAAAAAGGGAATGGTCTTTGAATCTCAATTTAAATAAATCGATATAAACGTCTCAACCCTATCTCCAGAAGTGGACCATTCCTTGGGGGTAATAAATTCGAAGAATTAATAGTGTAGGGAAGGTAAATGATATTGAAACAGCTATGTGTTTTAATTGAATCTCAATAGATTTACTGGCAAAAATATGAAACACGCATATTGAAAATATGAAAACTACATTGTTTCATTAAAAAAATGTGAATGGTCTCGGAATCTCAATTTAAATAAATCGATACCAACGTGTCAACACCTATCTCCAGAAGTGGACCCTTCCTTCAAGTTTTGAGCAGGGAACCGGTTACTTCCTGTGAAACACCGAAATCAATACATAGGCTAGCACCCGAAGGTGCAAAAAAATAAAAATATATTTATAACTATGTGCAAAACTGTTATCCCATGGGTGGTGTCAGATTTGACCCCAGTGCCACCATTTTGTTAGAGTACTATAAGATTTAGCTACATGCAATATGCATTGTCTTTTCACAGTGGACAATTTTTCAAGTTTTTCTTTATATAAATATATAAACATGTATACATACATTTTGGACCAACGAGTCGAGGGAATATTTTACCGTTGGGAACATGAACATTATATATACAAAACCGGACAAGCGAATATAACATATAATAATATAATAATCTTAATAATAAAGAAATAATAAAAACTAATAATAAAAGAAAATTGGGATGAATATAGTCGATTCAAAAATTATAAAACTAAACTTAAATAAGTGTATATTTTCAATTTTACCCCAGGCCGACACTTCCTGCAATGGGTGTTCTACAGGCGATTAGCCAGGACCCGAATGTTCGATATTGTTACCAACTCAGGGGACAAAATATAACATCACATTAGCTGCGAGGATCGTAGCTCATGTCTGTACCTACCGCCAATAGCGCTTAGATGCCATCCTTGATAGAATAGGTAGGTATCAGGATCGACACCATCAAGATATATGTTTGCATAAACAACTGCAGTATTCAGTAGCCTAAACCTTAAATACTACGCCTGCATGCATAAAACTCACCAAAGAGAAGAGTATTTTGTCGATCTCGGTTTACCACCACTAATTACATGTAAGCCTCCGAGGTGTAGTCGAATGTAGTTCCCATAATAAAAAGTAATCCCTCCTCCTTTTTTGATGAAAAGTAAGTAGGGGAAAACGGCCCATTCTTATTCGATTTTGTGGTTGTATGTATAAGAAGCGTATTACTAAGTTTTACTGATCACTGATGAACATTTTCGAAATTTCGACTCTATGCTTACACTTTGTGAGCAATGAAAACAGTCAATCAATGAAAACAGCTGTACCTTTGACCTGTTTAGTAAACAAACAAGAACTTTATTACATGTCTTGTGACCTCACCTTTTCTGGTTATTTTTCAAGTGGAAAAATAGTTTTATATATGAACATTACACTGCTGCATTATCCATACTTGAGTTGAATTTGCAAAACATTAATATGTGACACTTTAACATTGGTGTCTATGGGGAAAATAATTAGTGGTATAATACCTCTAGGCATTTTTATGCGACTCCCGACATGTTTTACTGGAATGTCTACATTTCGAAATATCTCGCGTTGTGACTTTTCAACGCGAAAAAACAATGTTAACCGGAAATTGTCAGATGTGTAATTAGGGCGGGTTTAAGTTTCCAAATACGGAACGAGACGTCACATGAGAACGAGATTATTTCGAACGTAAACACTGAACATTTCTGAAAATTAATAGTGGCTTACGAAAACCGACTATATCGGCGTGTCATTTTTATGCATGCACGTGGGGTATTTAATGTTTGTTTTATAGAAATACGGTGGACGTTTATGCAGGCATTGCGTGGTGTCTTCAGAAACATCGCCGTTGTTACGGGGTCCTAACTATCATTTAAGGCATGGGAATGAGGGCTCTATGGTAGGTACATGCTGAATAATTAGTTCGGTACTTTTAAAAGATGCAATTAAGTTTACAATTCATTTCAGTTACATGAAGAGTAAATAAGCTTTGTTAAAGGAAATGTAGCGACACAGCGAACCCATCTTTATTATTGAGAGTTCTGAAACACCTGAATAAGGTGAAAGAATGATCAAAATCGGATGATAAACAAAGAAGATATGATCATTTGAAGGTTCTGTTAAAACGGATATGGAGGCCGCTATTTGGAGAGCTAGGACACCACAGTTCTAAATGACCATAATATGAAAATTAATTGATTTATTGATTTATAGGAAACAACTGACAGCATGTGTATGAAAATATTAATACTCACTGGCAATAATGCTTTATATGACAAGTAAAGGATTTTGCATGCATTTACAGAGATTTCCTTTACTTTAAACGATATTTATCAATATTCCATATATGGTCATGATTGTGGTCATGATTGTGGAACTATGACAACCTTCAGGTGGTCATATCTGTTTATTTATCACCCGATTTGGGTAATTGTTTCACTATTTTCCAAGTGTTTCAGAACTCTCAATAATAGAGCTTGTTTGGCTGTGTCGCTACACTCCCTTACAGCACTGAATTCTGCTTGTAATCACTATTAAGCTTAAAACTATGAATCAATTTACCCCACCCATTATTAACACATTGTTTATGCATTTAGTAGATAGATTACTGATAGTATGTACTATTCAAGGTTCATGGCATTGCATATATGTGTTCAGTAAGCCTGGTAAATAGATACACATGCTTAACTGGAACTATAAGCTTTCCTCAAAGTGACTGCAACATCATGGGTTTGATTATTGGGAATTGGACATTAAATTGAGGAGTGTTGCAATAGGGAACTATAGTCATAGCTATAATAATACATATGGGATATAGCTATAAGAATACATATGGGATATAGCTGTACGAATACATATGGGATATAGCTGTAAGAATACATATGGGATATAGCTATAAGAATACATATGGGATATAGCTATAAGAATACATATGAGATATAGCTATAAGAATACATATGGGATATAGCTATAAGAATATATATGAGATATAGCTATAAGAATACATATGGGATATAGCTGTAAGAATACATATGGGATATAGCTATAAGAATACATATGGGATATAGCTATAAGAATACATATGGGATATAGCTGTACGAATACATATGGGATATAGCTATAAGAATACATATGGGATATAGCTATAAGAATACATATGGGATATAGCTATAAGAATACATATGGGATATAGCTATAAGAATACATATGGGATATAGCTATAAGAATATATATGAGATATAGCTGTAAGAATACATATGGGATATAGCTATAAGAATACATATGGGATATAGCTGTACGAATACATATGGGATATAGCTGTAAGAATACATATGGGATATAGCTATAAGAATACATATGGGATATAGCTATAAGAATACATATGAGATATAGCTATAAGAATACATATGGGATATAGCTATAAGAATATATATGAGATATAGCTATAAGAATACATATGGGATATAGCTGTAAGAATACATATGGGATATAGCTATAAGAATACATATGGGATATAGCTATAAGAATACATATGGGATATAGCTGTACGAATACATATGGGATATAGCTATAAGAATACATATGGGATATAGCTATAAGAATACATATGGGATATAGCTATAAGAATACATATGGGATATAGCTATAAGAATACATATGGGATATAGCTATAAGAATATATATGAGATATAGCTGTAAGAATACATATGGGATATAGCTGTAAGAATACATATGGGATATAGCTATAAGAATACATATGGGATATAGCTGTAAGAATACATATCGGATATAGCTATAAGAATACATATGGGATATAGCTATAAGAATATATATGGGATATAGCTATAAGGATACATATGGGATAAAGCTATAAGAATACATATGGGATATAGCTATAAGAATACATATGGGATATAGCTATAAGAATACATATGGGATATAGCTATAAGAATACATATGGGATATAGCTGTAAGAATACATATGGGATATAGCTGTAAGAATACATATGGGATATAGCTATAAGAATACATATGGGATATAGCTGTAAGAATACATATCGGATATAGCTATAAGAATACATATGGGATATAGCTATAAGAATATATATGGGATATAGCTATAAGGATACATATGGGATAAAGCTATAAGAATACATATGGGATATAGCTATAAGAATACATATGGGATATAGCTATAATAATACATATGGGATATAGCTGTAAGAATACATATGGGAAATAGCTATAAGAATATATATGGGATATAGCTATAAGAATACATATGGGATATAGCTATAAGAATACATATGGGATATAGCTGTAAGAATACATATGGGATATAGCTATAAGAATACATATGGGATATAGCTATAAGAATACATATGGGATATAGCTATAAGAATACATATGGGATATAGCTGTAAGAATACATATGGGATATAGCTGTAAGAATACATATCGGATATAGCTGTAAGAATACATATGGGATATAGCTATAAGAATATATATGGGATATAGCTATAAGGATACATATGGGATAAAGCTATAAGAATACATATGGGATATAGCTATAAGAATACATATGGGATATAGCTATAATAATACATATGGGATATAGCTGTAAGAATACATATGGGAAATAGCTATAAGAATACATATGGGATATAGCTATAAGAATACATATGGGATATAGCTGTAAGAATACATATGGGATATAGCTATAAGAATACATATGGGATATAGCTATAAGAATACATATGGGATATAGCTGTAAGAATACATATGGGATAAAGCTATAAGAATACATATGGGATATAGCTATAAGAATACATATGGGAAATAGCTATAAGAATACATATCGGATATAGCTATAAGAATACATATGGGATATAGCTATAAGAATACATATGGGATATAGCTATAAGAATACATATGGGATATAGCTATAAGAATACATATGGGATATAGCTGTAAGAATACATATGGGATATAGCTATAAGAATACATATGGGATATAGCTTTAAGAATACATATGGGATATAGCTGTAAGAATACATATGGGATATAGCTGTAAGAATACATATGGGATATAGCTGTAAGAATACATATGGGATATAGCTATAAGAATACATATGGGATATAGCTTTAAGAATACATATGGGATATAGCTGTAAGAATACATATCGGATATAGCTATAAGAATACATATGGGATATAGCTATAAGAATATATATGGGATATAGCTATAAGAATACATATGGGATATAGCTATAAGAATACATATCGGATATAGCTATAAGAATACATATGGGATATAGCTATACGAATACATATGGGATATAGCTATACGAATACATATGGGATATAGCTATAAGAATACATATGGGATATAGCTATAAGAATACATATGGGATATAGCTATAAGAATACATATGGGATATAGCTATAAGAATATATATCGGATATAGCTATAAGAATACATATGGGATATAGCTATAAGAATACATATGGGATAACGGTCGAAGCTAGTGCGGATGCATGTATATGCTTTTTTGTTTAGGTTTAAGATCACCTTGAGACAAGTCGCATATGTTTGGTTTCAAACCTAATTCAGCTCTACAAAAACAAAACGGCAATAACTTAAAACTGGCACATTCCACTCTACGGAACATCATACTCACTTTTTTTTGATGATCTTATTATAAGGAGAACGTCTGAAAGAGGGTACGGACGGGTACTTCATTATTTTTTTACTGAAGAATCTAAAATGTTATTATAAAATGTAATATCCATCAAACTATTGTTATCACCGTGTTATTTTAAGGTTTAATATGTTACTTGATGTTAGATTCATTTGATGTTATGAACGTTATCGGGCGTAAAATGTTTAAAATTAACATTGATGCATAAGCAAGGATAGCTCTTATTACTGTGCAAAATGAACTTTCTCCTTTCATACTATTTTTCTCGTAAAGATTGCGTTATGTTTAGGCCCTTTAGAATAAAAAATATCAATATTTGTCAATTTTAAATTGGACCTTTAACCCCCTCGAAAAACTTGATGTATATTTTGTATTTATAGTTTAACGGTTACCATGATTTGGTTATAAACACCCCTGTAATACACACAGAACTTATCAACTAACCATTCCATTCATACTAATTGCTTGCAATGACAAATACTGTCCTTTGATGTTTGTCTGCAATCTTGTCATGCCCTCAATGGTTTGTGCTCTTGTTGCTCTGGCTTCTGCCAAGTCATTGAGTACCTTCTTTGTGGCTTTCTAGGCTAATTTTTTTTGTATTTATATATACACGAGCATCTTTGCGTCTTACTTATATAGCCTTATAATGCTGCCTTGTTGGTTAGAGAACAGTTCATGGCGGGGATTTCTTTATTTACTCTGTCCCGTTTTATTGTGATGACAGTAGGGTAAGTGTGAGGTTTGGTGCACCCTAGAACCTGGTTTAAACCCCAGCGGCCTTTTTTGCCACTGACCGTTCCAAGGCGGTAGCCCTATTGTCAAACCTTTTGTGTTCGTGATATCCTGTTTGGCCTTTTATTCATCTTTAAAGTTGTTCGTTGTGTCTGTGTATGTGTGTGGTTGACTGTCGTCCTTCAATGCTACTTTTCCTGTTCGATTTTTATATCTAGTTTTGTAATATGCAGAATGGTAATTGACAAAAACCAAGCAGAGAATCATTTGTATTTTGATAACGAAATAAACCAACATAAGTCCATGTGGGATACTGTTTAATCAGGCTCTGCAATAAATTAAAAAAAGAACAGACAGACTAAGAATACGGAGGGAATATATCGCGGTGCGTAATAGGATCATGGTATCCTTTTATGCACATTTATATCGTCCTTGTTAACGAAGAGGATATTAAGGCATTTTGATGAGCTGTTGTCTACATTGATGTCTATCGGTAAAACGGAATATCCAATTTATGTGATAATTGTCGGCGGCACGTTGTGTTTTATGAGAGCAATAATTTGATACTGTATTGCAACGGACTGTAAGATATCGACTTCTTGTCTATTTGTATAATATTGGCATGCACCGCTGGTCCTATCAGTAAAACGGAATATCCAATTTCTGTGATAATTGTTACGTTGTGTTTTATGAGAGCAATAATTTGATACTTTATTGCAACGGACTGTAAGATATCGACTTCTTGTTTGTTTGTGTTGTATCGGCATGCGCCGCTGGTCCTGTGATATTAGTACTGAGCATTATGCATAGTTACTAAATAATTCATGAAACATTCTATCGTATAAAGAATTATTTTTTTAACATTGGTGAAGTGAAACTCATGTATCCTATTCATGTTTCCAAACTTATCGCATACGTGTCGAATACCAGAAACCATTATTATATTTTTCTATTCTCCACTATAAAATGTTTACTGGTATAATTAAAGGTAAACTATTTAACAACATGAAGAAACTAGTGAAATTAAAACGTTCGATGAAGCTTCTCCAGTCAAAGACTCATAAACGCGTGGCATCGTCTTCCAGGCGACATTGTGAATAATGACACCTTCTCATCCTGAACATGCCTTGAACAGACACGTAAATGATATGCATGGGGTTTCCATGACTAAGTCGCTATACCCCTAGGCCGCACTCTCGGTTGTGGCAACGTATTTCAGGTAATAATGGCAAACGTGATATTTTTAAGTTAAGGTATGTGTTTGTATAGCAAATTATTTATTTCAGCTATTGACAATATTAGAAACATACCCCACCCACTTATGCAGTGCAACAAATTTCAAAACCGCTGAGCGGTGTGTCTTATTTGTCGAGAATGTTCATCAGATATGTTTATAACTTAATCGCTCTTCCTTGTTTGCTTTGAAGTTGTCTGGCAACCTTTTTCGAACCGCTGTGTCTTTTTGGAAGATTTGTCGTTTGCAGTTGCACATTTGTCGAGACACGAAATTGTTTCATGCTTGGTGTTAGCTGAATGAGGCGTTCCAGCTTTTAGCGTATTCATCTAATTTCTTGTATTCCATTTGTACGTAGGCAATTTGTTCTCTCGTGATATTTTTTCATGCGCATTTCATACAAATTTCGCGTCATGTCAAATTAAAAAACATTCAATATATTGTGTGTCTGTTTATATATATAGGGATAAGAATTCCAGACAAAACTTTAATGTACTGTTACATTATGCATCGTCTCTTTTTACGTAAATTAAAAAATGGCGTTAAAAGTGTTTTCGGTTCTGAATTCTGATTCTAAATTTTATTTAGAAAAGAAATAAAACTGTGCTAATATATATATGTTTAAATAAAAAAAATGTACGCGAATCACATGTGTTCATTGAAATTCAAGTGAATTTCGCGTCATAATAAAACATTAAATTCTGGTTCTATCATTATTCACGGTAAAGATTGCCTGTGTCGCCTAGATATTTTTTTCGCAGATCTGTACTGAATTTATTTTTGGCATGTTATGTGTTGTGCTGCATTATGTATAGTATTATGCTGCTATCTTTTTCGCTCTGATCCGAATGGTCTGCATTCAAATTTCACTGCTTTGAGTAGGTGTACAGTGTCGTCTGGAGAAACACCGCAGTCGGTCGCAAGCAGTTGATCACTAATTTTCATTTGGAAAATGTTTTGTGACTGACTGACTGACTGAACTGACTGACACTGACTGACCGACTGACTGTCATTTGAGATCAATTCAAAAACTATGTATAAAGTGCATGCAATGCGGTTCAATGCGATTAATTAACAGTTTCGATATGACATGGAGTTGACACACATTTTATGAAATATACCGATTGTTATAATTTCATAGATGTTTAACCTAAGCGCTGTTCATGTACATTTGGTAGCGGTATCTGTATTGTGATAATTTCTTGAAAACTAATCCGCATGCCGGTGGTTTTCGTTTTTTTCCTGCTTTTCGCAATTTGTAGTGTCATTTACTGTTTCCTAGTTAACTCCCCTGCTGGTTTTATGTATTTATTCCCCTTTTAAATCACTGTTGGGTATATTTTCTGATTTTTTCCCTACATTTTGTTTTGTACAACAGCTAGGTTTTCAAATAGTAATAGAGACATTAATGTCAATATTGTACTCATGTGCTAAGTAAAGGCCATTTTATCTTTTTATACAGGAAGCTGGTAGAAGATGCCAATTGAGAGTTGAAGTGAGGGCTTGTTTTAATGGAGCAATGCCTGTGATGAAATCAACTTGAATGGCCTTTAATGACATTGTAGGACAGGTAATATAATAAACTATTTTTGACTAGAAAATAAGTCTAACCACTACTTCTGTTTCAGAAAGCATCATTTAATAAAAAAAAAAATTAAAAAAAATAAAAAAAATCATATATGGGCATAGGTGAACAATTAATAAATAAAGAAACACTGCCTGAAAGACAACATCACGCTCCCTTGCACATGAGTGTTGGTGTATGATGATTCTTACACCATAAAAAGTAGGGGTGTGTTCTTCGGTTTGAGATATTTTAATAATTGCCCATGGATATTTTCTTTTCTTGTTGCAGGTGAGAAAACAATAGTGTGAGATTGGATGAACAGCGATTAGACGACACTGACAGCAAAATGTGACACATTTGTGGGTGCTCAAAATTCGAATGAATTTAGGTGTAAACTGTTTAGTGAAAGCCGAAAATATTACCTTGCCTGCCACCTCTCACATTAAAAAAAAAGTGGGCTATGTACCAGATTTAGTGGATTATTATGAGCAGCATTCAGTATTTTCCCAAAAAAATACTTTTAGACTGTAAATGCTTGATTCAGAATGGAAAATTGGACTTTAATGCCTACGGCCAACACAGTAAAATCGAAGTGTGTAGTGAGACCTAAATTTAGGATGGTATTAATTTAAATATATGTCTGCAAATGAGAGCTCTCCTAGCGAGGTACGTGTTACAGGCAAGGACCAGAGATACAAGGGATTATGTCATCCCAAATGTGATTTTATTGTTTCCTGAACATTCAACTAGAATGTTAAATACCTAGCAATGGTTATAGAAGAGCGGTAAAAAGCCAATATGTTATACCAATAGTTAAGGAATAGTTCATAAACGAATTAGTTTGTTTAAATAATGTGATGCACCTTTTTTGTGTACCATTATTACTCAGATCGAGTATACGGACGAGGAAGAACAACTGATGGCGGAGATAGTGAGAGATGCACAGATCAAGGAGAGAATGGAGAAGGCAAAGAAGGTGGAGCTGAAAATGATAGAGATAGAGATAATGAGGCAGGCTCAGATGAACGAGAGAAAGGAGAAGGCGTGCACCAGCTGGACATAAAGATCGCAGACGCTGCGCAGAGAAGAGAAAACAAATTACATGGGTTGGAGAAGGATCTACTAGATTAGTGATTTGTTTTGACATTAGCCGGGAAAAGTGTGTTTCTCAATGGTCTATGTAAAACGTATGTAATATATCTGCCATTAGATAAACTTTGCGATTCAGTTTACAGCCCGTGGCACTAAAGATTGTTAGGGTCGAGAACCTTACTTGTTAACTTGCTTAGCCTACTTGTTAATAGCAAACCCTGATAGTTTGCAGGTTTTTATCGTTTCCGATTGTTTATAAATATAAAGTTTGTTTTATTTTTGCGTTTCTTTTTTACGCAGGGCCGCCACCCCTGATATCAGTGAGAGGAGAAGGTTAAGGAGATGGCAGATGAAACCAGGAGGAAGGCAGCAGGGGCCAGGAAGGTAAAACAGGAGTAGAGAGTGTGAGAGAAGGTCGGAGAAGTGTTTTGAAGTTTGGGCTTATGCTGGCCCATGGATGTCATTGAAACATAAGAAAATCGAGGAAGTAAGTCAGTGGATGTAAACGGTATCCCGAATTTCGATCGATGATGTCACAAATGCAAGAGATAGGTGTCATTCTGAAGAATCGAAACAAAGGCGCTATAAAGATGGAATAGCATAAATCTTATTTATATGAGCGAAATGGATTTCACATGCGTGTTAATATAATAAAATAAAGTGAACTAGAATACATAGTTATTTCCTTCTTATTCTTAAACTATTTAGTTATGTTCTTCTTGTTCTTTCTTTAAAATATATTTCAGCCAAACATATATATATATGTGTGTGTGTGTGTACAATCACAACACAATGTTACCGGCTCATCGTTTTGTCTTTCATAATGCCGTACATTAAACTTATAGCTAAACATTAAAAGATCTTCTCTGAACCTACCAGATCTCTTTATTTTACCGACTTCTGTAACTGTTACAAGTGTCTACAATGGACAAGGACATCGCGTGAGTGGCTCAAGGTAGTTGGTCCTTATTGATTGCTTAATAGGGTCGTGTGCCTCTACTACTTGTTCGAGAAAATTTCAGGAGCCCGTAGTCCTTTAAATGATCTTGTGACCATCCCGGGGCAGGTCCAAATTTAACACACGGTCACCATTTAAACAAAATAGTAGAGGAGGTAGGCTATACGTTAACTGTTCAAGCAAAATAACAGCGCTATAGTTCTTGCAATTTCAAAGAAGAAGGTATTTAAAAAAATCGTTTCTATATAACTCTATGTAAAACTGATATCCCAGAGTTGGGTTTACATTTGACACCAGGGTCACCATTTTTAGAGTACTATAAGCTTATGCTACATGCAATATATGAGAGTTATATGCCGTGTGGTTTTAGGGATGAAGATGTGTTAAGTTTTTCCTTATATAAGTCTTTGTAAAACGTGTACACACTTTGGATCCAAGGGTTTAGCAACTTTTGACAATGGGAACTGCATTTAAAAATGATATAACATATAGTGATATAGAATAGTGTCGCCTCGAAATTAATTAAAAACAAACTTAAATGAGGATCATTACATATGTATATTTCAAAGAAGGATTTGACGGTGGACCAAAATGAAAAGATTTCTTATCCACCATGAAATCTTTACTTTCAAATAACTATAACCAAACAATCGAAAAGTTAAAGAAATTCAGTCTAAAAGATAATTAATGACTCTGGAAACCTCATTTGTAACCAAAATGATGTTGCCAAAAAATGAAAGGATGTCGACGTCACATATATTCATCGAAAACTCCCACCAAAAGTATTAACACTCACGTATATAAGCTATTAATGAAAATACAACAATACATAAATTCAGTTTCCAACCAGTGACAGAAACTGTCTTCTTTTTTTTTAAGCATGCACGTATTTTGATTCTGCTGTATTATTTATAAATAGGCATGTGTTTTAATGTGCTATGCTTTGCTTGTCCTTTACCTCAGGTTTGCAATTGCGTATGTGTATTTTTATGTTATAGTCGGTTACGCCTTTCATGGAATTTGCTGTCCATTCTTTTCATAAATCGATCGAAGTCGAAAGATAAAATAATAATAAAAATAAGCTTTCCATACATACGTCTATGTAAAACATGTGAAACCCCTAAATAAATAAAATCTTCCGGTAAATCAAAAACAACTTGAACCAAGTAGCGTCACTCCTATGATGGGAAATGTGTCGGGCTACAACCAGCAGTCACTATGTTCTTGTGTCGCCTTTTCGAAGAAAAATGCAATACATAGGGATCACTTTGTCGTCCGTCCGTCCATCACGAAAACTTAACGCTGGCTATAACTTTATCATTTCTTTATGTTTCTTCATCAAACTTTCAATTTATCATGACAACATCAACATGACCTTACTAAAATATAAAGGTCAAGGTCAAACTTAAGGGTCATTATATGGGTTAAATACTCATTTTTTCTTCACGAAAACTTAACGTTGTCTATAACTTTCTCATTTCTTGATACTTCTTTATTAAACTCTCAATATATACTCATCATGACAACATCGACATGACCATAATAAAATATAAAGATCAAGGTCACACTGAAGGTCATTATATTGGTTAAATACTCACTTTTTCCTTCACGAAAAACTTAGTCAGGCCAGTTTGTCAAGATCATTTATCTGGGTCCAAAAAAACCTTGTTATACTGACAAAGCGACACACGTGTTCTGCTGAACATCTGTCTAGTTATTGTAATCCATGGTATTTTGGGTATGTCCGCAACATAATTGAACCCCGTATCTTCTATCACTAATAATAGTTATCTTCATCCAGCGACAATTTCAAATTATGTTGTTTCCCCAAGAACAGTTTACCTTGCTGGGGATCATGATTTGGTATCTTGTATATATATGCTTTCCGACAGTTAATTCTAAACCCATTCACAGTGAATTGTTTGTTATGTTTCTAGCAGTTTGGATGAAATCCCTCTTACTTCTACGGTAGCCTGACAGGTCAGTTGATAAAGGTTCTAACGTATAATTGGCGACTAAGAAACGTCATTATTAGAAATTCTAATCTGTCTATCTATGCTATCCTTGTTGGTCACCAAATTACACTACCAGTAATGATTATACAGCTTTATTTCATAGTTCATTCTCATAATATTTTTCTACTTTTACTTTTCTAATTACTCCCAAAGAAGCAGAAAACATTTAATTAGTCAACATCGATTCAACTGAGTAACTTCTTTCCTGCCAAAATATTTTAGAGCGCAAATGTTATACAGTATCCCACCATAACCTAAGTCCGATAGACACCCGAGTCCGATAGTTTTCATAAATCCGCATGCGTTATGTCATAACTTGACGTCATACATCAACACGAAAGTAAACAAACGCACAACTGTCATTCGCGTTATTTCCCATCAAAAATACAAGAAAATGCTACGTATAAAGGTAAAAACTATCTACTTACTTGTATATGGCATTAATATGAAATTCCACTAAGTATTTTATTTGCACCACTTCAGAAGTAAAAATAAAAAAATAAAAATGAATGTATGGATCCATAGACGCTAACTTCTTCTGCAAGAACAAGGTCATATCTAAAAATAGTAACGGTGTAAAAGGTGGCTGCGCACGTCTTTTTTTTCTACAGAAGCTTATAATGGTCATATTTTACATATTGCTTTCACTGCTATTTTTCTGTTTGCAGTTGAAAAATCCATCTGTCAAAAGGAAAAGAAAATCCTACTCGCCTTCAGACTTCTACATTAACAAAGGCCTACCTAGCAGTAAAAGAAGACAATTTACCTGTGTATAGGGCTTCGAAACAATATGGAATACCACTGACAACGCTTCGCGACAGGGTTGATAATCGTGTGGCACTAGATTGTGTAAAAGATGGGCCTGCACCAATCCTTTCTCAGTATGAAGAGGCTCATCTTGTAAACCACATTAAAGGATTGGCAGCTGTAGGATATGGACATACTCGCGCGGAAGTCTGCATGAAGGCAACGGACTACGCCGTGCATCTTGGAAAACGTTTAAAAGAAGAAAAGACATTTAGTCTTCGATGGTTTTATGGCTTTCTTAGTAGATGGCCTGAATTAAAAGTAGTTAAGCCATCAGGTCTGTCCGAACAACATGCTAGGTGTGCTTCCGAGGAATCTATTTCCAACTATTTTCAAGAGCTAGACCGAATTTTAACCAAATACGACATGAAAGACAAACCACACCTTATTTATAACATTGATGAAAAATGCATAAACACAGAGTATAGAGCACCTTATGTAGTCGCCGGTAAAAGTGTGAAGTCGCAGGTGGTTATGTCAGAAAGGTCAAAAACTGTGACGGTGTTTGGTGCAGGAAATGCTCTCGGATCGCAGATACCCCCATATTTTGTTTTCCCAGGACAACGCATGTTACCTGAACTATTAGAAGGGAAGACACCAGGTGTTGATGGTATTATGACTCCGTCAGGCTGGTCAAACAGCGATGTATTCAAATTGTATTTGAAGGAACACTTCATAAAGTATGTCCAAGGTCGTGATTCTTCCGAAGCTCTTCTCGTGTTATATGATGGTCACAAGAGTCATATATCTCTTGAACTTGTTGCCTGGGCCAAGACCAACAATATCATTTTGTTTGTTCTTCCTCCACATTGCTCGCACATTTTGCAACCCATGGATGTCGGGTGTTTTGGACCATTCCAAATAAAGTATGCACAAGAATGTCTTTCGTTTTCTCGACAACAGCACAAATGCGTCACTAGATACGATGTGTGTGCACTTGCTTGTAAGGCATATGTATCTGCTTTGTCCCCGAGTAATCTTCAGGCTGCTTTCTGCAAGGCTGGAATTTACCCATTCAAAGAGCCAGCTGATACGATTGAAAGCCTTGGTTCAAAAATCGCACCATCAACCTTATACCATACCCCTAATGTTAGCGAGAATGCAGATACCGGTAACAGAGACACACAATAAGAGCCAGGTGAAAGTGACTGTGCTGCGTTCTTTAACAGCAAATGCGGAGAAGTTAGTAAGAAGGTGACAAAGAAATCTCGCAGATCAATCCACAAGGTCTTCGGTGGGAAGGCCATTACGGAAGATCAAACATTAAACGCCAAAAACAAACAAAATAAACAAGGGAAAGCGTCGTAGTACTGAAAAATCAAAATCTGACAAACCACCAAAGAAAGTCCGTTTACCACCTGCAAGTCCACAGCCTGGGCCCTCTAATATAAATCTTGTTCTCTCGGAAGATAACATCTCTGGTGAAGAAACGGCCGAGTCAGACATTCCAGAAAACGAGAAGTGTTGTGTGTGTAAACTGTATTATTGCCAAGCTAAGGACGGTCAAAATTTATGTCTTTACACATGGGCCGAGTGTGACATATGCAATCACTGGACGCTTCTATTATTGCAAACCTGTTAGAGTTGTAAGGAAAGACACGCCATTTACATGCCCTTGTTGTGAGCAGTGATTAACCACTCAGACTCATTGTAAAATAATTTTAACAGTTATACTGTGTTATTTATGCGATTCAAAGATGTGATTAACATTTCAAAACATTTGTTGTTGACACTAATTGGCCACCATACATGAATTTGTTCACATTGGCGCGTGGTGAATGACGCAATACATTGATGACGTAAGCTATCGGACTCAGGTGACGCGCTTGGAACCAATTGGTAAATTTCCAAGTGCCGTATTTGTTTTGATTTTATAAGACACTTTGACGTATGGATGGATGTTTTTTTGAGTGTGATTTAATTTAAAATGGATTGAAATGCGACTGAGGAATGGTTGGGTGTCATGAAGGACAAAAGGGAATTTGAGGTGAGTTGATTTATTCAGCTATCGGACTCTGGTAACACCAGGATACTGAGCAAAAATAAAAAGCACCACTTTTTCTTTTCCTTATTATATAGACAGCAAAACAGGAAATAATAAATGATGTATATAGAATA
Organism: Cyrtodaria siliqua; assembly: GCA_037043455.1. NCBI lineage: Eukaryota > Metazoa > Mollusca > Bivalvia > Adapedonta > Hiatellidae > Cyrtodaria > Cyrtodaria siliqua. The sequence continues at coordinate 81,717 of JAWPHD010006688.1, read as the reverse complement.
ATTAGATCGACCACCACCAATAGTCCAAAAAAAGAGATTTTTGAAAAGTTCAATACACAAGAGAGTTATCCCCCTTTTTAAAAAAACCATGCATTTTTGGTAAAAACACAATCTACAAACATTATCTCAATTTGTCCAAGGCAATATTCTCTATACGTTGCTTTCGAAAAACACAACACCGATTGTGTAGGTAGCAGCTTTGATTAACAATAATCATCAAATTTCCTCCCTTTAAGGTTTCCATGGCATCCTTAAAAGAGTATTGCTCGGCAAAATTTAAAACTTTTTAAAGGAATATTTAGTACTCAGTGAATTGTGCTTAAAACATCAAACATTGTTTAAATAAAGCGCTGTTCAAGGTGCCCTACGCCCTCAAAACTGGCCTACGGGAATACCAGCAAAAATAGGGGGTAATTTTTTGTGTGAGTATATTATGTCTTTATTGTGAGTGATATACTCTAGTAGGCCTTATCAACAACCTTGCAATGACCGACATACCTTTAAGGATTTTCCCTAAATATATGGATGTATCGACAACTGAATTGATCCACGCATCTAATCTCAATATGGTTTATTCACCATCTGAAATTTAGACAGAACCCAACTCTGTCCGTATTTACCCTTACCCTCTGCCCCCCCCCCCTCCCCCCCCCCCCCCCCCCCCCCCCCCCCCCCCCCCGATTTGAATGAAATGTATTTTCCCCAAGCAAGAACAAACAGTCATTTTAAACCGAGCCACAGAGGATTGTCTGTGAGTTTCTGGATTGGGTATAGCTTTTCCAAATATTAATCTATTAGACATAAACACTGAACGTACATAGTGATATACGTATGCGGAATCGACTGATCAGAACAATCTTACCTTAGAACTCACAGGTACGCTGAAGACGAGAATACTGACGCAACGTCTATATTTTGACGTCATTCGTTGACGTCACATTCAGGAAGTAAAATCTGATGATTTAACAAGCGTGATTTAGAGCAGGGCGATTCAGAGGATTTTAGAGAACCAGCTGACAAAATGCACAAAGCATACAAAAACAATATCCATTAACGTCATTAACGCATTTAATATGTATATCCATCACGCAAAAGAAACACCAAGTAAGAACTTACCTTACGCTACACATTTTTTCAGAGTGTGGGCATACAAAAACACTACTGTATTTGTCAAAAAGTAGTGGATACCTCCCTGGATACGGGTATACGATATATGCATGCTACCTAATTTGAGTTTTGTTGTTCACCAACGCGTGTTTTTTGGTAAAAAGCCGGAACCGTTCTTTTTTAGACAGTCAGACTTAATTTTAACTGCAGTCAATTAATTATTTTTGAGTTGGCGAAAGCCAGAACGTGTATCTAACTTAGTTAAACTATGTAACTCAAGTTTAATTCCGAATACGATGGCCAACATTTAGGGACCAGGCAATATTTATTGGGGGGTTGGGACCGGTGCAAAATGACATGGGACAGGTAGGCTACTATTTTTGTCGCGACAACCCATGGGACGATACTTTTTTTTTCGCTAGCTTGCCATGGGACGTATACATTTTTTTAAAGTCAAATTCTTTCCATTTTTCATGGAGATGTTGAGCGTTGTCATTCCGCATATCCGAATTACTCCCATTTTAATGGAGACGTCGAGTGCTGTTATTCCTACATTACTCCTATTTGCATGGTGATGTCTAGTGCTGTCATTCCTACATTACTCCCATTTTAATGGAGATATTGAGCGCTATCATTCCGCATTACTCCAGTTTTAATAAAGATGTGGAGTGCTGTCATTTCTACATTACTCCCATTTGCATGGAGATGTTGAGTGCTGTCATTCCTACATTACTCCCATTTGCATGGAGATGTTGAGTGCTGTCATTTCTACATTACTCCCATTTTTATTGAGATGTCGAGCCCTGTCATTCCGCATTTAATACTCCCATTTTAATGGAGATGTCGATTTCTGTCATTCCTACATTACTCCCATTTGCATGGAGATGTCGAGTGCTGTCATTCCTACATTACTCCCATTTGCATGGAGATGTCGAGTGCTGTCAATCCTACATTACTCCCATTTGTATGGAGATGTCGAGCACTGTCATGTCTGCATTACTCCAGTTTTCATGGAGATATCGGCGCTGTCACTTCTGCATTACTCTCATTTTCATGGAGATGTCGAGCACTGTCATTTCTGCATTACTCTCATTTTCATGGAGATATCGAGCGCTGTTGAGTACTGTCATTACTCTAATTTTCATGGAGTTGTCGAGTGCAGTCATTTCTGCAATATTCCCATTTTTATGAAGATGTCGAACGCTGTCATTGCATTACTTATTTTCATGGAGATGTCGAGCACTGTCATTTCCGCATTACTCTCATTTTCATGAAATTGTCGAGCACTGTCATTTCTGCATTCCTCCAATTTTAATGGAGATATCGGCGCAGTCACTTTTGCATTACTCTCATTTTCATGGAGATGTCGAGCACTGTCATTTCTGCATTACTCCAATTTTCATTGAGATGTCGAGCACTGTCATTTCTGCATTACTCCCATTTTCATGGAGATGTCGAACGCTGTCATTCCGCATTACTCTCATTTTCATGGAGATGTTGAGCACTGTCATTTCTGCATTACTCTCATTTTCATGGAGATGTTGAGCACTGTCATTTCTGTAATACTCCCATTTTCATGAAGATGTCGAACGCTGTCATTTTTGTATTACTCACATTTTCATGGACACGTCACTTATTGTAGCAGTCCAATAGGCAACACCAGACAAACCAAAAAAACGTATATATACACACATCTACCTATTGAGGTCATTCTGACCATATTATTTTGCACTTGGGATACAATTTTAATTGTTCTGGTTTTAAATGTTGGAGTTATCATGGTGTTTGATATTTAAAAATGTTCTTGCAATGAACACAATTAAATAAATGTTTAAAAATAAGGTTCCACGAAAACAATTACACTTGGCTAAATAACTTGTTCAAGTGGTACATCCTTTGACATAAAATGCAAAGTAGATGGAAATAATAAAATTCTGTATAAAGTCTAAGTTTTGCGATGATGATTTGGCTAACAGAGTATTCAGATACAGCAGATCAGAATGGAAAAGTTTGTCGTGATGTTCTGTGAATAAACAAACGGCAAATCTAAATTTAAAAGGTTGTGGTGATGTTACGGCGTGCAATAAAAAAAAAAATCGGATTGGTACAATTTGTCGCGAACAAAAAAACATGCAAGTAAGTTTGTGGTGATGTTTTGGTGAACGTTCCAAATAAATAAATATTTCTGGCGAATGTTTAGCTTTTTGGCGACTTTGCGGCAAATTCGCCAAAGATTACCATAATGTTTGCGGCAACATCACCGCTAGTGGCGAACATTGGCGAACAATTAAGAATTGTTATAGTGAACAAAATTGTTCGCTGCAAGGTTGTAGCAAACCTCATTTGGTAAGGACGGTGCTTATGGACCAGGCAATATTTATCTGGACATTGGGAATGGTGCAAAATGGCATGGGACGTGTACTTTTTTGTCGCGACAAACCATGGGACGATACTTTTTTTTTCGTTTGCTTGCCATGGGACGTACATTTATTTTTATATAACATTTTATTTGCACCGGTCCCGACCCTACGATAAATATTGCCTGGTCCCTTAACCGCAGTTAAATTATTTCACTGCAGTAAAACAATTTAATATTTCATTCTAATTACGATAGCCAGTGTTTTATCTGTAAATAAAAATAAATGCAGCTAAAACAATTCATTCTGGGTACGATTGCCAACTAATACCGGACGGTTTTTGCTGCACCGTCTTTATTAGTATGTGATTTATTTATGAGCATCTTCAATGGAAGTTGATACTATTTCGGATAATGCACGAATGACGCGTAATTCCAATATTCCTCCAATAACTGCAAGCAAACCAGTAATGACTTTCTAATACTGGCACAAATTATACACGAGTTGGGAAACGTACACATTATTCGAAAACAACGGTAACATTGTGTTCCACCAGACGGCGCTTCCGCACTCATATGTGTACTTACGCTCAAAGAACTATGGGATTTGTTAACAACCGGACTATTTTGACTGATCATCGAGAACGAATAGATGCCTTCATTTTTTCTGTTTAAACAAAAATATATTTGTCTTTAGCTATCTAGTTATGATGAATTAGAAATAGCATTTTACCATACTGAGCCGATGACGTCACCGAAACAGCGCATCAAAGCTGCGCATGCGATATTTTTTTACTATCACCCTGTACTAGCACCCTCGCGTGAGATAGTAAGAAATTACACATTGTTGTCCATGGGGATTTAACATGGGCGTTTTATGTGAGGTATAATAATATAAATTACTTCATTTTTTACATATATTCATGATTTACAGTCTTAAACATTTATATAGTTAAGTAAAATAGTCCCCACCTCTAGAAATTCGTCAGTGATGTGCCAAACCACACAGGTCAGTGCAGTGCGACGATAGTCACGTGACCGGTGATACAATGCAACGGTTATGGAAAGCGCGGCGGTCTATAAACTTTTCATATTAAAAAATATGCATGTTTTGCTAAAGCTTTTTGACAGTGGTACCCTATTGGTATACAGGAAGTAAACCACTTTGTTATTCATGCATGTCGTCTTCGGAAGTTCCCAACTGTATAATCCCTAACATTTGTTGTGAAAAAAAATGTATTTTTGAATATTTAAGGTCTGAAATGACTTTACTGACTTGTTAAGTGAACTAAGCTAAGAACCATGTGCATGGCTGTATGAAGGTTGTATTTATCAACTTGAGTGTTTTGAAAGTGAAAGTAGAATACATGTCAGTGCCGAATGAATGCAGTTTGTACAAAGTGTCAACAAAGATCAGAAGTTTAGTTTCTTAAATGTACCTATTTCTTTTCAGCAGTTTCCTAGACTGGAAGGGTATATCATTAAGAATATGTAAGTGAATCTTACTTTCAACTTCATTGTGAAAAATGAAAATTGTATGCAGGACTCAATGTTTTTTTGTGGATGATATTGCTAATTTCGTTCTTCGCCATAGTAAACTCCGGACAGTAGCGGACTCCGTTTAATTGAGTCTGTTCATGAGAGGTTCAGGGGTGTGATTCTTCCTCGGAATCGCTGATTTCCGTGGTTCCGATGGTCTGAGGGGTCACTTTTCCAATTCGTCCAGATCCGAGGAGTTTTTTTTTCAGGGGGGGTGAGGGCCGTATTTTTGGCCGAAAAAATCCGACTTTTACACGTTTGCCCCGTAATATCCTGTAAAATCCGAGATCCCGAGATCTACACGTTTTACATCCTGGCAATTTCTCAATAGTTTTCTGTCGCGAGTTTTCATTGGTCTTTGTTGTTTATCTGGTCCAATCAAAGCGCCTCTTGTAATGTGAAGCTGAGATAAAAAAAAAAAAAAGAAAAAAATGTCCGCTGTGAATTTGTTTTGAGAGATGGTTACGCGGAAAACATGGCCAAAATCTTGGAAAAATCGGCGGACACACGAGAGATCAAAATAATAGATAGTGATTGTAAAAATAAGTTTAAGTGGGATTGGTTAGAAATCGTAAATAATGACGTACCGTTGAGTGTAAGCTTTCGGAAAGTTTAGTCTTTGGAAATTTTCTCATTTTAATAAATATATCAGTTGTATTTCATTAGTCAAATAACCAATGATAATGAGATTAATTATTACAAATTACTTGATTTCCATCTATTTCTTTTAAATTTCTACAGTTGATACACTAACAATGATAATAAAATAGTAAAACTTACCCTTTTCTTGTTTTAAAATGTCACACCAAACAACCCATAAGCATATCAGAAATGGACTTAAAATTATTTAAAACAGCTAAAATCCAGGAGCTTTCGGGGGCTTCGCCCCCTGAACCCCTACAAGGGCGCTGCCCCTTGACCCCGTAAGGGGACTTGCAGTCCCCTTAACCCCTCGCTCAAATTTTCCTCCCTTTTGTTCAAAGGCCAATCACACCCCTGGTCAGGTTATGTAAGATGCAATACCTCTCGTGCCTCCCAGCACCAGCTGAGTATTTTAATTTAACCCTTAACCCGCTAAGCACGCCTATAATACCTCTCATGCCTTCTAGCACCAGCTAAAGCAGTATTCTAATTTAATCCTTAACTCGCTAAGCACGACTATAATAGGCTCTGCGTCCATCAGGCTGACCAGGGTTTAAAATGTCCGGCTGCTGATCAATCGTTTTTCCCAAAAACACACCTTTGTCACATAAATGGTATGGTCTCCATTCAAAGAAAGAACAGTCCATTATATATACGCAGAGGGTTAAGGGTTAACGCCATGGTGAACCCAACGGATCAATTAGTAATGGCACTAATGATTCGTAGCGCGGGGAGAGTGTTAACGGTCGCCACACTGCACTTAACACAGTCTAGAATGAATGTCAGTAAATAGAGTAAAGGATAAGTCGGGTTTTTTGTATGGTGTTACCTTAAAATTAATCTTTTTGATGTGTTTTAACAGGCATGTGTAGATATCCCGGTATTCATCTTAAAACTTGTGTTTGTAATATGAAAATGCCGTTTCAAAACATAATAGTTACCCTTTCGTATCTATTTCAGTATAGTACCCAGTCTATGTGCAATATATGCTGCGTCTTTTAGGGTTTACTGAATCCAAAGGTTATAATAGCGTAAATGAGTCTCCATGTCCCTTCCATAGTAAAGTGAGAATGTTGACAACCAGGTAAAATCTCAGACCTTGTTAGAGAAACATACATTATCATGCAAATAAACGTGTCGGCTATTAAATATCAACAAGGAAATAGGGTGGGTGTGTGTGGTGGGGACGTGTTGAATATTTTGTAAAAAACATTTCTCCAGCTGTATATTAGCACCGGGGCAAATATCAACGTTATGTCCACCCCTTGCAATTGCATACCCTGTCTACTTTCACTTCTGAAATGTATATCTATCAAAAAACTGTCAAAAACACGATGAACTGCATTTTCAATTATCAATAACATGTCCAGAATACAGTAACGGCAGAAAAATAACAGCAAACTGCACTAAAAATGTTTTTAAAGAACAAAAAATAGCATTCGTTAATACAGAACTGCTTTCGATGCACCAGGTGAGCACATACGCTTGATACAGTCAAACACGATAAGACGTCCTTTTTTGGAGTCGCTATATACTCGTGATAAAAGCCATGTTTTTCATTAATGATAATAATATATTTTATGGGTGATGTATTAAAGCTTCTAGGTGTAGGTATAGATTTTAAGTTATCTTTTAACATTTATATCCAAAACAATTGTAAAACAATCAGGCCAAGTTGGTTGATTATTTTGAGAAGGATTGGAAAAGAACTTGTGCATACTACGACAATGTTTTATACTTAAGAACCCTAAAGTTTTAAATAATTTAGGTTTGTGCAAACTACTTTTAGATAAGACAAAGCTGCAATTTTACATATTAGCAGAATACGTAATATGGATATAAAAACTTTAAAATGAAACTTTGAATGAAATTGCTCATGACTCATGACTGTTAATAACGAAATGAAGAAATATATCTCATAGCTTTAGATATACACATACTTTACAGGTGCACTACGTTAATACTACAACGAATTGTAGGGAAAGTGTCGGGTATGCCGCCTCAGTGATGTGGAACTAGTAACCAGATGCATATAGAAACACTGCACTTATTTAAGTATTTTAGAAATCAGATGTCCTTTTTACATATGCTTCTTGTTGCAGGGCTCAAATTTAGCGACAATTTGGACTGGCAACATTTCGCCAGTAGCATTTTTTTGTAACTGGCAAAACGAAAAAGTTACTTGCAATTTCTACGGTTGTGTGTGTGAATAAGTAGTACACATATGTAGCAAATAAGTAAAAAGCACAAGATGATTCATCATTAGCAAACATGGTAGATTCTATATGTGTCATATAAAAACAAAAACATACCACGAAAACTTAAAGATATTAAAACACCATTGATATGAAAGCACATGTTTAAAAAAAAGCAGACATGGTATTCTAAATTAAACAGGTAAGGCATTTTGATGCACTAGCAAAAGTTTACTGGCATTCTGAAAATGTCACTTGCATTTTGCCAGTTACTTACTTACTTAATCCTCTTCACCCCTGTGAGGGGCATAGGGCCTTCACTACAGTTCGACATCTGAACCTGTCCTGTGCTGCCGCCTTTGCCTCTTTCCAAGACATGGAGATGGTTTGGAGCTCGGTGTCTAGAGTTCGCCTCCATGTCCTGACTGGTCTCCCTCTCTTCCTCTTCCCTTGCGGGTTCTAGTCGAAGGCCTGTCGGACAATGCTCTGGGGATCTTTCCGGAGTGTGTGGCCAATCCACCGCCATTTCCGTTGTTTAATGACTGTGGCGATTGGTGTCTGTCTGGTTCTCCTCCAGAGCTTGTTGTTAGAGATAGTCTCGGGCCAGCGGATTCTTAGAATCTGTCTGAGGCATGTGTTGACAAAGACCTGCAACTTGTTGTCCAGTGACTTTGTGTGTCTCCATGTCTCTGCCCCATACAGTAGGACGGTTAGTACACTGGAGTTGAATAGCCGGATTTTGGTTGAGAGGCGTATATTTGTGTTGTTCCATATAGGCCTCAGGGTGACAAACGCATGTCTAGCTTTTCCAACTCTGGACTGTATGTCTTCCTCTGTTCCTCCTGTTTTGCTCACAACACTTCCAAGATACGTGAAGCTGGTCACATCTTTAACTTGGTCACCTTCGAGATTGATGGGGTGGCTGAACGATGCGTTGACTCGCATGCTCTTGGTCTTGTTTGTGTTGATGGCCAGTCCTGTAGAGAGCGCAGTCTGTTATAGGCACTCGGTCTTCTGTTGGATGTGTTGTATTGAGTGTGACAGGAGGCAGATATCATTTTGCCAGTACGCCAGCTTAAATGTGTGCCCTGTATTGTGATGGTAGGTATTATCTACCTTGTACTGCTTGTAAGAACAAGCTCTCGTAATGACTCTTTTTTTTATTCAGTTATTTATATCTTTTATTTATTTATTGATGAAAATAAAGATTTGTCAAATTTCAGTTATTTAGGATAGTAATAACAATTGTATAGCTCTACCACTTTTGATTAGTTACATTTAAATTCAAAATTAACAGGTAATATACTATATATGATAACTCCTGTTATTTTGATATCTCTTGTTATCATTTATCATTAATGATTTAGTTTCAAATGCACTTATTTTGTGTGTTAATGTTTAACTAAATATGTCTTACTTTCTTACCGTGGCGGATTATAACTTATGTTTAATGTCGGTTCAAAATCCTATTTATCATCTAGGCGTATGCTGATTGCATTACTTTCTTACCATTGTCACTGTTATTTGTTATTAGTATATAAATACTTACGTTAAAATGTAATTCGGTTCAAAAACATATTCATAGCGTGTGTTTATTGTTTTATATATTGCCGACTAAAATATTTAATTGACATGTCTTGACAATCAAGAACTGCATATATATGTAATCATTAAGAAGAAAAGGATATGACATCTGTTGACAATAGGGGTACAGCCTTGGAATGTTCAGTGGCGAAGAAGCCGTTTGGGGTTTAAAGCGGATTCTAGTTCTAGGATTTATAGGCGATACAAAAAAAAAGCAAGACATGATCATGTAAAAATGAATACACAGAAAACACTATTTAAAAAATAACAACTAAAAAGCATCCAAGAAAGTATGTAATGACTTGAGTGCAGTGTGGCGGCTGTAAAACGTATCCCTGTGCTACGAATCGGAAGTGTTATTTTTACTAGTCATTTGGTATCAACGAGTGCATATAGGTGCCTTTGAAGATGAATACCGCTAAAGCCGGTGCTAGGGTGTGCTTCTTACATTACCTCTCATAAGCAGACTAATAAAACGGAGTCTGCTACTTAATTCGTTGGCTGTGTTTGTTGCTTTCAAAGGTTCCTTATCAGTATTTATTTCCAGAATCCAAAGGAATGAAAAAATATATGTCCACAGCGCTACAACAAGCTACGACATTTAACTTTACATTTCTTTTTAGAATTGATGAAGACGTTATCACTCTGTTCGTATATCGTACAATCACGGATCAAGGAGAAAAGCATAGTGGCGAACTGTAAATGGGAACATGTAAACTACTAACAAATGCAGTGCGTTTCAAAATAATAGGATCATATTGATTATCTTTTGATACATTTCAGTACATTGTTTATAACTACTGTATGAAAGTTACCTTGCCCAAGTCGTAGTTGTATATGGTAAACCCAGTATCAATAACAGCAGTCATCAATATTTGATGTAATTCAAAACCTCTCGCACATATAATAATGGTGAAGGCATATGCACATTTAGCCGGGTGCAAGTAAGATACAAGCTTAAAGGCAATACAATTAGTGTACAGGAAGTCCAGATGCTTTATTAAAATTAAACATTACATGTAGTCGGATTCTTGTACTAATACTTGTAAAAATCAAAGACGTGAAGGCCCTAAGGTGGATACTCATTATTATCCGAGATATGTTTTTTTTAACAAACATGTGTTAAACGTAAAGATGAACAAATTGGACCATTCATTAGTTCATTCATTCAAGTATTCATAAATAAATAAATAAATAAATAAGGTTTCATTCCTTTATTCATAAACACAGTTTATTTTCTTCAACTGACTCTAACTATCTCTGATATGTGCAAATCATGTATAAATTCATACATTCGTCATAGGTTTAAACTGCATAGTACAATGTGGTTAACCTTAATATGAAGATAAAATCAACAGCTAGCAAGCTAACTGGAGCTAGACCGGGTACCATGGGGTCAATCTGGTAGAACGCAAAAGTAGTTCCAGGTAAACTATTGAGTTACTGTGAAGCATATGAGTGTGACAGACATTGGGCTGGTATGTATTGAATGTTTTTCTTTATTTCTGAAGCATTTAACTTGCTTCTGGTGAAAACCACATCAAAAGTGAAGCTAAGATTGACATGCTGCACTAATTTTTGTGAAGCACAGTTTGAAGTGTACTTTGGTAATTTTGACCGCAGAATTCAAAAAGAAGGTGGTTACTTTAAGTTTGCAAACTATTTTGGGGGGAAAAAACAGGTCACGCCATCATGTAAGGCCCATTTTGGTGTTGCACTGGGCCGGACTGATACTACAGGGTGTGTGTTATATAGCGAGCATAGTTAGGTTATTTTCGTGCAGGTATTTATTAACAACCCTATGTAAAAATAATGGTGGTCTAGGTCCAACTAGAGGGAGGTTGTGGTGACGGGGGTAGGTATATTCATACACTAGCATTCTCGTGCTACAGTATATGCACTGGAACTATTTTCAATAGCGGAGGATCATGCGTTGTCAGGTTAAATGCTGTAAACTCGTGCGATAGCAATAGGTGCAATACTCTTCGAGTATCCACCAAAACTTATCCAATCTTCATTTGTGTCAGCTTGCATTTCAAACAGAAACAAAAAAAAAGAACAGTTATACAATAATTGTTATAATTATTTAGATGAGGTCAGATACCACTATTGATCTGGGCCTTCTGATTGGTTTAAAAAAAGTATATGGTCTATTAGGGCATATAGTCAGATTGTAAGGTAGATTCTGATTGGATTAAATTACACAAATCATAACAAATCCCCATGAAACATAAACATATTATATGTCCATCATAAAACATGTTGATTTAGGATATTTTGACTGAAATATGCATTTTTATGAATACAGTTGTACTGAGAGTATATTTGCAAAAATTAAAATGTATTTACTGCAATTATAGGGGTGCCCTCCTTCATTGAAATAGTATAGGCTAAAAGCACCAGATTACCCCTAATTTGCTGGTCATTTTTGAGTGTCTCTAAGATAGTTCTTTAAATCATCCGTTCGTATATAGGAATAGGGTTGTAGGCCAAAAGGCTATAATGGAGGGAGGCATATGGGTAATGCAATAGTGGTATATGACCATAACAGAAACGCGACATTCAATCGACCGCCGACGTCATAAATACGATCGAATAGAAGATACTATAATATTGTAGAGGCGGGTAATTTGCAGCCATTTTACAGCAATTCAATTTACCGTTAATACATTTTGTTGGCTTGGTAATCAGTTTTTATTGCAGGCTGTATAGACTTATAGGTCATTAAGTTCTGTGCTTGCAGCAATATCAACTGAATATATATTTATACATGTATATGATAAAACAACAAGCAAAACATAACAGAAATGCCTGTAAACAGAAATCAGCGAAAGCACGTTTTTGTCTCCCCAAATTGTATATCAGGTCACAATCTAAAACCCGTACTAAATCATCAATATGGTTTAATTCCATCATAACCAGTATGGCATGAAATTGTTTCCGTGTCAGTTCGGTTTCCCATGATATTTTATCAAATATATTTTCCCATTGTAGTAAAAGTAGATATAACATTCGAACAGGAAGAGTAGCATTCAAGGACAACAGTCAACCAATAACACACTATACATATATATGAATATAAGGCAATATAAGACATCACAAACACAAAAGGGTTGACAATAGGGCTACCGCCTTGGAACGGTCAGTTGCAAAACAAGCCTCTGAGGGTTTAAACCAGCTTCTAGGTTGCACCAAACCTCTCTCTTACCCTATGGTCATCCCAGTAAACGTGACAGTGCAAAAAAAAGACAAGCAATGTTTTACGCAAGCGTAAAATAGCTGCCGAGAGAAAATAGCACATAGCTGGGTAGGAACTGGGAACAAAGTTTAATATAATAACATATCAAGTCACGGGTGTTAAAACTATATTGGTAAACAATGTCGTCACGGAGACATAAACACGCTACGACCGTATTTTCTTACCAGACACATTCGTCCCAATTGTTACCATCAGTTCTTCCAGCCAACTATTTTGAATCAATGTGGGCGACCTCCCTTCGCTCTGTTCAAATACCTTGACATGCCTTACATATTCACCCTTGTAACACGTCATTTTAGAAGTACATATTAGAACAGAAATACACTTGTTCACAGGGATGCGTGAGCGTTAGCGTGCATTACAAACGGGTAACATGTTCACTGCTACCATGTGCAATTATAAGATTGCGTTATCAAAGTGAAAAACTCAAAGGAACTGTTCATTGCTACCTTATAAACCATATAAGAGTCGCTTAATAGGTAATATTCCCTAACAAACAAGGCAGCATTAAAAGGCAATACAAGTAAAACACATAAACGATAATCTATATATAATATTTTTAAAAAAAAAGCCTAGAATCCTCATTTGATTGATCTGGAGTATAGGAATCAGTGCCGAGTTCCAGAGATAAAACATTGACGTAAAGTTCGCATCGCGATATTCTTGTTTTGGTTTGGGAAGAAGAGCATTTTCTCGAAAGTGCCATCTGTTAAACTTTTCTTTTGCATATTGTTATTTATTTCAGGGTTAGTACTTGTAGCTTTTTGTAGTTATTTGATTGACTGTATGTGTTGCAAATAAAGATTGCTGTACTTTTGTTTTCATTACCTCTTAAAACGTCAGCTGAAATTGTTATCTTGATACACGGACATAGCAAGCAGTTATGGTTTATAAAATCGTGTAATATATACCAGAACACGTAATATGTCTGCTTAAACAAGTATTATCATATATGTAGCATAACAAGTTCAGCTCTTTTTAACTTCCTTCTTTAACATCTATTTCTTGATTCTGAAGAGAATGCACAGACGCTTGAAAATAGACTGGACCTAGAGTCCTCATGGTCATTCCAAACGCCTTATGTTTTGGTCTTGCGAGTCGTTTTTCTAGAACAACTGATTTTTCTTTAGCTTGCTCACTAGTTTCAGTCTGAACATTGTCCCTGTCAACATGTAATTCTCCATTAGCACCTGTAACGTTTGCATCTTGTAAAGTTTCCTTTTCTATTTCATCGGTATTACTAAGAGTTTCGGGTGGCAATTTTGGTTTGATTTGGAGATTATAGTCTCGCCAGTGTTCCTTGTCGTGTAGCATCCGGTAGAACGTTGTGTTGCTCATTGCTCTGTTTATTTCAACATTTTTCAGCTTAGTTTCAGCCAGTAACTTCTTTTTAAACGACCTGTGCTTTTCGTTTGGGTCAAGTTTTCTGATTGCTCTATGCACCTCAGGACGCATAGCTGTCATATTAAACCCTGAGTTGAACACGCGCGATTCGATGACGTAATGCCTCGCGACCTTCTTTGAGTCGATTTGATTGGAATCGAAACCAGGTCGCATTGTTACGAAATTATCAAATTTGTATTCCTTGCTAAGCAGTTGCAGTAAAGCTTGTCTTTCCTTTAGCGACTTCGTTGTTCGTTCAATTACCCTGTTTTGCAGATTACTTTTAAATTTGTGATCCTTCTCAATAAACTTCTGAATCCTTTTCAGTCTGGTTTCCTCCGTCTTGTTTATCAATATTGCCCTAAAATAGTTAAAACGTGACATTTACGTATAAAACAGACGTAGTCGACTAAAAGTTCATAATTTAACAGCGGTTTAAGTAATATGGTCTAACCGAGTTGGTTGATCTAAACATCGGCTCATTAAACCAGCCAATGAGATGAGACCATACTCTGTTTGTAGCATGTCCATTTCAGCTGGCAGCCATACTCTAACTTCAGATAACTGGTAGTTAGAGTACACCATTTATTCTGACAGGTGTTATTTTCAATTAAACGATTTACAACTGTGTAAATACAAAGGGAATTTCAGTGATCATGCTACAAAACAACGTGAAGCTATGTAAAGTTTGTGATGAGCAAATTATTCGCATTTTACTTTCATGCAAATAGGACAGTCTGACCGAAGATCGACACAGCTTCTGTGGGTTCAGTACATTTGAACCTTTTTAATTAAACTAATACCTGAATAAAGATATTTTCAGCTCGTATTAGGCGTTCTGAGGGTTCAGTACTATATGAACTACATATCTTGTACTAGTAATCATTTTCTAGATTCCATTAAGTGAATTGTTGGTTCAATACATTTAATGAACCTTATACATAAGACTAAGAATAGGAATACATACTATACATGTTATAGTATTGAACCGTATATCGGTCACATAATACTTTAAGATTATGAGTGTTCAGAACATTAGTTGAACCTTTTACAATAAAGCTAGTACCTAAATAAAGATACTTCGGCTCGCTCGCAGTAGGCGTTCTGAGGGTTCAATATTAATGAATCGCGTATCTTGTACTAGTACTCATTTTCTAGATTACATTAAGTGATCTGCTGGTTCATTACTTTAATGAACCTTATACACTATGTATTATAACACATGCACAAGTATGCAATAGCCCTATTCAACAATGTTTTATTCTTTTTATGAAAAAAATCTGTACTCTGTATATGAGTTACAGAATAACTATACAAATGTATATCTTTAAGTATATGCATCGTTTATAAACATGCATCACTTACGAAATTAATAGTAATACTGGAGTGTAAATAGAAATAATAAGGGGACCCCTGAAGAGATTGCCCTTGGAATATTTATAATGACTAAACATATACTGGCATGTATACACAATATATGTGTAAGATCTTACATACACATATTAGCAGATATTCCTATAACCAGTCGAAACAGTGCTTGCAACCAATATTGGTATGATGCGCTGTAAGCGTTAGCATATTGATTATTAAGAAATATTCATTGGATATATGAAGCAGTGTAGGGTCTACGTTTTGATAAATCGGACTTTAAGGTTGAGATGGGCTACAGTATGATATATTAATTGTAGTGTGGTTGGTGAAATTTCCTTTCATGAATTCGGAGCAATTCAGAATAACAATGGGAACGGAGATATGTCATGCTCTAATTTCCAATAAATGGGCGTAAGAAAACGGCAGTCATTCTGACAGGAACACAAAGTACACCATACTAACAACAGAGAAGTGTCTGTCCCAGCACGTTGATAAACTAAAAACCTGGATGCGCTACGCTACGCCCTTCTCGTTGTTTTGATAAACTAACTCGCTGAGGCCAAACTATCCATATTACTTACCTTTCCTTTATTAGGTCGCAAAGTTCATATACGCATGATAAAATTCGATTCATCCTTTACTTTCTGAGAGCAAAGTCTTGAAAATGAATTGAATTGAATGTTGTTTAATGGCTCAGAGAGAGGGGAAAGATACATAGGAATCCGGAAACCTGCCCTACTCTTGTTATCAAATAGATTCCTATGTTTCTTTAACGCACTCGGAGGATAGACCGATACACGGGACGCCCGGTTTCGTCTCCATCCGACGGACGGTGCTAAACGAAAGTGTCTCGCCCAAGAACACACCGACGAAACCCAGTGGCACCACGGAGGATTGAACCCGGGGCTACAAATCCGCCGAGCTACCGACTGCGCCACGCCAGCCCTCTTCATGGAAATGAAAGAAAACGGATCTCAGTACATACTGGAGGAATCGGATTGCTTTTTGCGTCGAAGGGAAGGACTCACTTTGTAAGCGAAATGCGCGCCTTAGTTGAACAAAAATGTCAGATATGAAGAAAAACATACCTTAATCATAATCTTTGTTGATTATTTCTTGCCGTGAATCCGATCACGTTCACGCGGTTTCGCAACCGTGTGACTGTTCAATAGGACCACGTGACTCGGACATAGTAGCATAATGGTCGTGTAAATAAGTAGGTAGTGCAATAGTTCAGGTAAAATAAGCGTAAATTATTTACCTGTCTCTCGTTGCAGCACTAATACTGACGACCTGGTTTAAAACGGTTCCTGGTCCAACGGGTGACAGGTCCATATCGCGGCTCACTTTAAGGTTGGTCACCTGAGGCATTTTGATTTTGAGATGCCGATCTGAAAGATAAAAACGTGTTATTAAGGATATAGTTTTATTGTGAAATCGTCCCTTTTTATGGAAATTATGCTCAGCACGATTCAAAGAGCAATGGATGAAAAGTCGATATCAAATCGCACTTCCGGTTGGTCGCTTTATCGGATATCGATAACTTAGCTCATAGCAAAGATTCTGAAATATTCTGCTTGAAAAATCCGCATACATGCGAAACAAATAATAAACGTGTTGCAATTTTTTCAGTTTCCGTAGCTATGAAACAAGAAAAAATGTAAGTTTGACAAAAGTAATTATATTATTAATTCGTCTAATTGCTTTTTACATTGGTTTTAGGACAGACTCCGATACACCGGACCACGCGCTATATTTTTCCATCCGACAGTCGAGGTGGATCTATTGGTATTATTATTTGATGAATTAGCATAGCGAATAACTGAAATGCCTGGGAAAATAAATACCGAAAGGCCCAATTTAAACAATGTATTACATTTCAGTTACATTAAATTATACACTTTAAAGAGTAAAACGCTTACTCGCTGAACTATCCATTCGTGAATCTGTAATAATAATAACAATAAAATAATTGGAAAGTGACATACCTATCCTGGGCACTCCCGGTCCGAATGTACCGCTCATTTTGATATATTATTTTATAAAAACAAAGTCACCTCGATTTATATTAAATCTAAAACTACAAAAATCCAATAAAATAGTTTTGAGTGCAAAATACTTTCAGCTACTTGTTACAAACCATAAAAGAGATAACACGGTTTAATTTAAATTTACAAAGTCAATTAAAGTTGTTGCGTTTCTGATCCACTTAGAGTGATAAAGGATTTGCTTTTAACGTGTCGTTGAGTTCGTTAAGAATCAATAGTGTTCGAAAACACAGAAGAATGAATCGCTATCTCGGATTGCATATTGAACGGTAAAATTGTCACAGTGTCAATTTTGTCACAGTGTCAATATTTTGAAATAGAACGTTCGTGCTTAGTATACCATTAAATCAATGTTTCTTAAATGAGGCAATGAATAAATATAATGGTATGTTGTCACTCAAATGATGCATTGCATTTGATACTTACCTGAGGCAATACATGTATTACTTCAATAGAGCATTGCATGTTTTACCTAAATAAAGCAAGTATTACTCAAATGAGGCAATCCATGTATTACTTAATTATTTGAATGAGGCCATGCATGTAATACTTCAATGAAACAATGTATTTATGACTTAAATGAGGCAGTGCATGTCTTATTTAAATGAGGCACTCAAAGTATTATTCGAATGAGCCAATGCATCTAGATATATTACTTAGATGAGACCGTGCAAGTATCACTTGAAGGACGCAATCCATGTATTACTTAAATGAGGCAGTGCATGTATTACTTAAATGAGGCAGTACATGTATTACTTAAATGAGGCAGTGCATGTATTACTTAAATGAGGCAATACATGTATTACTGAAATGAGGCAATACATGTATTACTTGAATGAGGCAACGCATGTATTTCTTAAATGAGGCAATACATGTATTACTTAAATGAGGCAAGGCATGTATTACTTAGAAGAGCAATGCATGTATTACTTATAGGAGGCAATACATGTATTATTTAATTATTTGAATGAGGCCATGCATGTAATACTTCAATGAAACAATGTATGTATGACTTAAATGAGGCAGTGCATGTCTTATTTAAATGAGGCACTCAACGTATTATTCAAAAGAGCCAATGCATCTAGATCTATTACTTAAATGAGGCAATCCATGTATTACTTCAAGGAGGCAATCCATGTATTACTTAAATGAGGCAGTGCATGTATTACTTAAATGAGGCAATACATGTATTACTTAAAGGAGGCAATCCAATTATTACTTCAATGAGGCAATACATGTATTACTTAAAGGAGGTAATCCATGTATTACTTTAATGGGGCAGTGTATGTATAACTTAAATGAGGCAATCCATTTATTACTTAAATGAGGCAATCCATGTATTACTTAAATGAGGCAATCCATGCATTACTCAGTTATTTGAATGAGGCCATGCATGTAATACTTCAATGAAACAATGTATGTATGATTTAAATGAGGCAGTGCATGTCTTATTTAAATGAGGCACTCAAAGTATTATTCAAATGAGCCAATGCATCTAGATCTATTACTTAAATGAGACCGTGCAAGTATCACTTGAAGGACGCAATCCATGTATTACTTAAATGAGGCAGTGCATGTATTACTTAAATGAGGCAATACATGTATTACTTAAAGGAGGCAATCCAATTATTACTTAAATGAGGCAATACATGTATTACTTAAAGGAGGCAATACATGTATTACTTATATTAGGCAGTGCATGTATTATTTAAATGAGGCAATCCATGTATTACTTAAATGAGGCGATACATGTATTACTTAGAAGAGGCAATACATGTATTAATTGAATGAGGCAATGCATGTATTACTTAAATGAGGCAATATGTATTACTTAAATGAGGCAAGGCATATATTACTTAAAGGAGGCAATACATGTATTATTTAAATGAGGCAGTGTATGTATTACTTAAATGAGGCAGTGTATGTATTACTTAAATGAGGCAAGGCATATATTACTTAAAGGAGGCAATACATGTATTATTTAAATGAGGCAGTGTATGTATTACTTAAATGAGGCAAGGCATATATTCCTTAAATGAGGCAATACATGTATTACTTGAATGAGGCAACGCATGTATTACTTAAATGAGGCAATATGCATTACTTAAATGAGGCAAGGCATGTATTTCTTAAATGAGGCAATACATGTATTACTTGAATGAGGCAACGCATGTATTACTTAAATGAGGCAATATGTATTACTTAAAGGAGGCAATGCATGTATTACTTAAGTGAGGCAATCCATGTAATACTTAAATGAGGCCATATGTATTACTTGAATGAGGCAAGGCATGTATTTCTTAAATGAGGCAATACATGTATTACTTAAATGAGGCAGTGTATGTATTACTTAAATGAGGCAGTGTATGTATTACTTAAAGGAGGAAATCCATGTATTACTTAAATGAGGCAATATGTATTACTTAAATGAGGCAAGGCATGTATTTCTCAAATGAGGCAAGGCATGTATTTCTTAAATGAGGCAATACATGTATTACTTAAATGAGGCAATACATGTATTACTTAAATGAGGCAATATGTATTTCTTAAAATGAGGCAATACATGTATTTTTTAAATGAGGTAATACATGTATTACTTAAATGAGGCTGTGTATGTATAACTTAAATGAGGCAATATATATATTACTTAAATGAGGCAATCCATGTATTACTTAAATGAGGCAATCCATGTATTACTTAATTATTTGAATGAGGCCATGCATGTAATACTTCAATGAAACAATGTATTTATGACTTAAATGAGACAGTGCATGTCTTATTTAAATGAGGCACTCAAAGTATTATTCAAATGAGCCAATGCATCTAGATCTAATACTTAAATGAGACCGTGCAAGTATCACTTGAAGGACGCAATCCATGTAATACTTAAATGAGGCAGTGAATGTATTACTTAAATGAGGCAATACATGTATTACTTAAATGAGGCAATCCATGTATTACTTAAATGAGGCAATCCATGTATTATTTAAATGAGGCAATCCATGTATTACTTAAATGAGGCAATCCATGTATTACTTAAATGAGGCAATCCATGTATTATTTAAATGAGGCAATCCATGTATTACTTAAATGAGGCAATCCATGTATTATTTAAATGAGGCAATCCATGTATTACTTAAATGAGGCAATCCATGTATAACTTAAATGAGGCAGTGTATGTATTACTTAAATGAGGCAATACATGTATTACTTAAATGAGGCAATCCATGTATTACTTAAATGAGGCAATACATGTATTACTTAAATGAAGCAAGGCATGTCTTACTTAAATGAGGCAAGGCATGTATTACTTAGAGGAGGCAATGTATTCATTACTTAGAAAAGCAATGCATGTATTACTTAAAGGAGGCTATACATGTATTATTTAAATGAGCCTGTCTATGCATTACTTAAATGAGGCAATACATGTATTACTTAAATGAGGCAAGGCATGTATTACTTAAATGAGGCAATACATGTATTACTTGAATGAGGCAATGCATGTATTACTTAAATGAGGCAAGGCATGTATTTCTTAAATGAGGCAATACATGTATTACTTAAATGAGGCAAGGCATGTATTACTTAAATGAGGCAATGCATGTATTACTTAAAGGAGGCAAGGCATGTATTACTTAAAGCAGGCAATGCATGTATTACTTAAAAGAGGCAATGCATGTATTACTTAAAGGAGACAATGCATGTATTACATAAAGGAGGCAATCCATGTATTACTTAGAGGTGGCAATCCATGTATTTTTTAAATGAGGCAATCCATGTATTACTTGCATGAGGCAACACATGTATTACTTAAATGAGGCAATCCATGTATTACTTAAATGAATCAATCCATGTATAACTTAAAGGAGGCAATATATGTATTACTTAAATGAGGCAATCCATGTATTACTTAAATGAGGCAAGGCATGTATTATTTAAATGAGTCAAGGCATGTATTACTTAGAGGAGTCAATGTATTCATTACATAGAAGAACAATGCATGTATTACATTAAGGAGGCCAAACATGTATTATTTAAATGAGGCAGTGTATGTATTACTTAAATGAGGCAATACATGTATTACTTAAATGAGGCAATCCATGTTTTACTTAAATGAGGCAAGGCATGTATAACTTAAATGAGGCAATACATGTATTACTTAAATGAGGCAAGGCATGTATTACTTAAATGAGGCAATACATGTATTACTTGAATGAGGCAATGCATTTATTACTTAAATGAGGCAATATGTATTACTTAAATGAGGCAAGGCATGTATTATTTAAATGAGGCAATCCATGTATTACTTAAATGAGGCAATCCATGTATTACTTAAATGAGGCAGTGTATGTATTACTTAAATGAGGCAATACATGTATTACTTAAATGAGGCAATCCATGTATTAATTAAATGAGGCAATACATGTATTACTTAAATGAAGCAAGGCATGTCTTACTTAAATGAGGCAAGGCATGTATTACTTAGAGGAGGCAATGTATTCATTACTTAGAAAAGCAATGCATGTATTACTTAAAGGAGGCTATACATGTATTATTTAAATGAGGCTGTGTATGCATTACTTAAATGAGGCAATACATGTATTACTTAAATGAGGCAAGGCATGTATTACTTAAATGAGGCAATACATGTATTACTTGAATGAGGCAATGCATGTATTACTTAAATGAGGCAAGGCATGTATTTCTTAAATGAGGCAATACATGTATTACTTAAATGAGGCAAGGCATGTATTACTTAAATGAGGCAATGCATGTATTACTTAAAGGAGGCAAGGCATGTATTACTTAAAGCAGGCAATGCATGTATTACTTAAAAGAGGCAATGCATGTATTACTTAAAGGAGACAATGCATGTATTACTTAAAGGAGGCAATCCATGTATTACTTAGAGGTGGCAATCCATGTATTTTTTAAATGAGGCAATCCATGTATTACTTGCATGAGGCAACACATGTATTACTTAAATGAGGTAATCCATGTATTACTTAAATGAATCAATCCATGTATAACTTAAAGGAGGCAATATATGTATTACTTAAATGAGGCAATCCATGTATTACTTAAATGAGGCAAGGCATGTATTATTTAAATGAGTCAAGGCATGTATTACTTAGAGGAGGCAATGTATTCATTACATAGAAGAACAATGCATGTATTACATTAAGGAGGCCAAACATGTATTATTTAAATGAGGCAGTGTATGTATTACTTAAATGAGGCAATACATGTATTACTTAAATGAGGCAATCCATGTTTTACTTAAATGAGGCAAGGCATGTATTACTTAAATGAGGCAATACATGTATTACTTAAAGGAGGCAAGGCATGTATTACTTAAATGAGGCAATACATGTATTACTTGAATGAGGCAATGCATTTATTACTTAAATGAGGCAATATGTATTACTTAAATGAGGCAAGGCATGTATTTTTTAAATGAGGCAATACATGTATTACTTGAATGAGGCAATCCATGTATTACTTAGAGGTGGCAATCCATGTAATATTTAAATGAGGCAATCCATCTATTATTTAAATGAGGCAATCCATGTATTACTTAAATTAGGCAATCCATGTTTTACTTAAATGGGGCAGTACATGTATTACTTAAATGAGGAAATCCATGTATTACTTAAATGGGGCAGTGCATGTATTACTTAAATGAGGCAATCCATGTATTACTTAGAGGTGTTAATCCATGTATTATTTAAACGAGGCAATTCATGTATTACTTAAATGGGGCAGTGCATGTATTACTTAAATGGGGCAATCCATGCATTACTTAGAGGTGGCAATCCATGTATTATTTCAATGAGGCAATCCATGTATTATTTAAATGAGGCAATCCATGTATTATGCAATGAAACAATCCATGTATTACTTAGAGGTGGCTTTCCATGTATTATTTAAATGAGACAATCCATGTATTACTTAAATGAAGCAATCCATCTATTACTTAAATGAGGCAATCCATATATTACTTAGAGGAGGCAATGCATGTATTACTTAGAGGTGGCAATGCATGCATTACTTAAATGAGGCAATGCATGTATTACTTAGAGGAGGCAGTGTATGTATAACTTAAAGGAGGCAATCCATGTATAACTTAAATGAGGCAATCGATGTATTACTTAAATGAGGCAAGGCATGTATTACTTCAATGAGGCAAGGCATGTATTACTTAAATGAGGCGGTTTATGTATTACTTAAATGAGGCAGTACATGTATTACTTTAATGAGGCAATGCATGTATTACTTAAATGAGGCAATAGATGTATTACTTAAATGAGGCAATCCATGTATTATTTAAATGAGGCGGTGTATGTTTTACTTAAATGAGGCAGTACATGTATTACTTAAATGAGGCAAGGCATGTATTACTTAAATGAGGCAGTACATGTATTACTTAAATGAGGCAATACATGTATTACTTAAATGAGGCATTATGTATTACTTAAATGAGGCAAGGCATGTATTTCTTAAATGAGGCAATACATGTATTTCTTAAATGAGGCAATGCAAACATTACTTAAAGGACGCAATGCACGTATTACCTAAAGGACGCAATGCACGTATTACCTAAAGGAGGCAATACATGTATTACTTACAGGAGGCAGTCCATGTATTACTTAAACGAGGCAGTGTATGTATAACTTAAATGAGGCAATGCATGTATTACTTAAATGAGGCAAGGCATGTATTACTTAAATGAGGCAAGGCATGTATGACTTAGAGGAGGCAATGTATGTTTTACTTAGAAGAGCAATGCATGTATTACTTAAAGGAGGCAATACATGTATTGTTTAAATGAGGCAGTGTATGTATTACTTAAATGAGGCAAGGCATATATTACTTAAATGAGGCAATACATGTATTACTTGAATGAGGCAACGCATGTATTACTTAAATGAGGCAATATGTATTACTTAAATGAGGCAAGGCATGTATTTCTTAAATGAGGCAATACATGTATTACTTAAAGGAGGAAATCCATGTATTACTTAGAGGTGGCAATCCATGTATTATTTAAATGAGGCAGTGTATGTATTACTTAAATGAGGCAATATGTATTACTTAAATGAGGCAATACATGTATTACTTGAAGGAGGCAGCGCATGTATTACTTAAATGAGGCAATATGTATTACTTAAATGAGGCAAGGCATGTATTTCTTAAAGGAGGCAATCCATGTATTACTTAAAGGAGGCAATCCATGTATTACTTAAAGGAGGCAATGCATGTATTACATAAAGGAGGCAAGGCATGTATTACTTAAAGCAGGCAATGCATGTATTACTTAAAGGAGACAATGCATGTATTACTTAAAGGAGGCAATCCATGTATTACTTAAAGGAGGCAATGCATGTATTACTTAAAGGAGGCAATGCATGTATTACTTAAATCAGGCAATCCATGTATTACTTAAATGAGGCAATACATGTATTACTTAAAGGAGGCAATGCGTGTATTACTTAAATGGGGCAATGCGTGTATTACTTAAATGAGGCAATGCAGGTATTGCTTAAAGGAGGCAAAGTATTATTATTTAAAGGAGGCAATACATGTATTACTTAAAGGAGGCAATGCGTGTATTACTGAAATGAGGCATTGCACGTATTTATTAAACGAGGCAATCCATGTATTACTTAAAGGAGGCCAAACATAGATTACTTAAAGGAGGAAAATGAGACAATGCATGTATTTCTTAAATGAGGCAATACGGACATTCCCTTGTCATGTGATATTACACCTTTACTTATATCTGTGACAAAAGTATATAGTTCTCTATATCATCAACTGAGTTTCGATATGTACTTGTATACTTAAAGCTGTGCACACTACACTTTAAATGATTCTACTTCATGAAAATCAATGAGTCCTTCAGTTAGGCGAATATCCGCAAGTCGGTAAACATCCCATAAATCGACCATAAATAATATCGTGCATTCGTACAGATACATGTAACATCGATAAAGACCGCATTATATTTCAGGAGGAAACGCGGTATTCAAATTAGGGACCTTACTCACTTACAGTGTCTCTTAGTTGATGTTCAATACCTGATGATAACAACTACACCACCGATATTGTGTTGATACTCTGAAACATTTCTATTTAAATAGGCACAGTTACTAACCACACTGATCAACCGGCTGCATTGAAGTCAGATGAGTGCAGAGAAGTCAGACTGGCGAAATTGTTGGAAGTGAATGGTGGGTTTAGTATTTTTGCTAAAATGTTTGGAATATGATTATGCAGGTTTGAAACGGAATGACAGAGGAAGCTTTCACTTTACAAATCCGGTAATAAAACGACTTTAGTGCATATAGCACCCTGTATAAATGTCCAAAGATTTGTAAAAACAATGAAATTTTCAAAATAAACACAAATAACGAACTGATATTCGCAATTATAATTCAATTTAAAACGCTTGTCAAGATCGTCAGTCTTTTCTGTATAACTGTATAAAGTAGCTCATTGAAATAATGAAAACTTTCCGAGATATAGCATTTTAAAGTCGACAGGGTAAAAAGGATTAGCTAACCGGAATGTCAGATGTGTTTTCCAAGTGCGAACGGTGAGGTCAGAGTGAACATTTCAGATGCGAACGGGAAGGTCTGCCTGTTTACCTTTTCAACAAAAGCTTTATGAGCACCTTTTCACCATGATGAAGACACGAACACATCAATAATATTCCAGGGTTTAAAACACTTAGGCTATATGAGAAAAATGAACATCCAACAAGAGTAACAGTTTGTTTATACATAGATACGCGCCATAATTGATTATGTAAATTAAGTAGTTTGTACGGAAGATGTGATTGGTCAACCCCTTATGACGTCATTTCCCGAAGATCGATCGCGCAGCAGTTTGTTTTGTGCACAGGTAAACTTCATACCTGTAAAACTTGCATTTATCAACGGTTTTTGAGAAAACGGACAATGCCATTGACATTCTATTATAATAAGCTTTCATTTAAAATGACTTTATTTTTCAATTGTAGGACCCCTTTAAAATATATATATATATATATATTCAAAATACAAAATACCTTTAGGTCCATGACTACACAGGTACAACACAATACATATATATATACACAGCAATAAATGGCAACATATAAAGTCTATTTTTATAACATATCATTATTTGTCATATATTTTCTCCATTTTTCACTTACTAAGAAGTGTTTTAGTTCAAGATTCGTTCTCTTGGGAGAGTAAAAGAGTATATATGTATATATACTTCAACGTGTAATACATGATTTTATTGCACATATCTTTTTATTTATTTTTATTTTTATTACACTCAAACCTGTCTCAAATAGTCAGTCATGCAAAGGTTCAAAATTGGCCGGTAAAAATCCGTGACCACTAAATATATATAATTTCAATTAAATTTAAGATAATAATATGTAACTTAATTAAATTTAAGATAATAGAAGAGCTATTAAATATACGTCTGCTTAAGACATGTGTCTATCCATTTTACAATTAATATCAACATATTTTAATACTTATGAGTGTTAGGTGTTAGTAGCAAACAATGGTTAACAAGAGCTATACTAATTGATTTGTAATACTATGATCAATTATTATAGATAATAGAATTTCTTAGTCTAAACCCCTCATATACATATGTAGATATATTTCTTATAGTTGTTCCATTTTCACATGTTATTAACTGAATGAACTTAGGAATATTTGGCCTAAACCAGAAATAAGGATTTATATATATTTTCCTTAAATCAGTATATAGCCTACATTCTAAAATAAAATGAAATTCGTCTTCCAAAGTGTTACAAACGAACATGTCCTTTCATATCTAAGAAAGTATGCACTAAATTAACTGTTCACGCATCTTAAGCGATAATCAATATATTTGTTTACCTATTTGTTGAGAAGAGTACGTTCCACTCCAAAAATCCGTCGATATTGTCAGTTGATAGTAGACTGAATATGAATGTGTTCACCTCACGCGAGAATATCACGGGAATTTAATTAAAATGCAAAATGACAATATGGCGGATACAGTAAATAAAAGATAATTCAAAACATAAATGTTTTATTGTGTCACTACAGTCGATAATGTTAAGCTAAATTATCGTAAAAAACTCGACCCGACGCAGCAAACCTTGTTGAAAGTGCATGACTGTGTGTTTTTAGTAATCCCCGGTTTTCACTATAGGATTTCCTCTGACCCTAAAAAGCCTCACAGCAAAAAGAGAAAAAGGGAAGGCTTTTAGGGTCAGAGAAAGTTCGGATTACCTCAATTGTCATGATATGAAGACTAAATTCAAATATTTTTTCAACAATCGGTGTGTTTTTATGCCTCCGAAGGGATGGATGGATCTTGGTAAGTTTCGCGGTCCATTTACGACTTTGATGATCTTGATTATGAAAGTCAAGTTATCGCCTTGCAAAACGCGACATATTTCAGACATACTTTTAGAGATTTTCAAGATCCCGGACCAGTATATAGTATGAATGTCAGTGCAGGCGGGTGGTGGGGCATGGGTTGGAGACCCTTGTGTGTGTGAGGAGGGGTGGGGGTGGGGTGGGCGAGGCCAATTTTTTTTTGTATAATACATATTATATTGATGAAAATATAAAAAAACAATTGTGGGGAAGCTTGGGGTGGTGTGACCTTGACATTGAAGGTACGGGTCTGGATTTTGCGAGCGACACGTTGTCTTGTTATGGTGAACACGTGTGCCATGTGTAAATGAAAATCCTTCAATGGATATCAAAGTTATAGATCGGACTCGACTTACATGACTTAAAATCATCTATAGAGCCATATGGAATGATTTGACCTCTAAGTGTGACCTTGACCTTGGAGCTATGGACCTGGATTTTGCGCACGATACGTCGTATTGTGCCAGGTTATATGAAAATCTTTCAATGGATGACAGTCGACCTACATAAGGCCAACAAAAACAGGTGTGTTTCCTATTGCATGCTCTAAAAAAATAGGGTCAGTCGATATGCATTTTTTCTTTTTAGCAAGATATTGTGAGATTCTATTTATCTCATGAACCCCATACAAGTCGATGATACAACTGAAAGTTAGTCTGTGATGTTGTCAGTTTCCCATGATATAAGACCGCCCCAGTTAAATTATTCATTCCTGTTACAAATAATAGGACACTTTAATCCAAAATGCCTTTGTTTAACATGCATTTTACTAGTTAGTTAATTAGCATCGCATTGTTTATCTGAAAGAAAAACTGTAAACTCTGAATGTATCATTACATTCCAGGGAATGAATCATTACATTTCAGGCAACTAAATACTTTCCACTTTTGCTGTGTAATTTGGTAATCATTTGCATGTAATACCAATGCCCAGTGGATTACAGAAAATAAATAATGGTGTTATGTTTCACTTCCATGATATAAGTTATATGATAAATCATTGTTCAGAACAAATGGTTTTTTGTTTTGTTTTTTTATTTTTTGCATTTAAAGTTTTAGGGTCGGCCCCTTAAATATAGGGTCGGTCGGGCCACCGGAAACATAGGTATTTTTTTATTTGGCCTGACTTAAAAAATCAACTATAGCGCCAATTGACATGTTGCCAGTACTTAGATATCTCCGCCCAAGTGTTGATGTCGGAGTATATTGACAATAGTTTATATAACATAGTTGCACGTGCTTTATACAAGTGCTGTTGTTTGTCGGAGGTATCGTTCTGGTTTGATTGGTTGAAATGGATAAATGATTGACAACTGGCGACATGTTAATTGGCATGATTTGACGCTTAAGGTGACCTTGACCTACGGACCTGGATTTTGCACGTGAAAATCCCTCCATAAATGTCAAAGTTATTGACCGGACATTAAATGTGTGACGGACGGCAGGACGGATGGACATGCGATTGGCATATTGCCCACCCTTCGGGAGCATGAAAACACACACCAACTGTTAAAAATATTTGAATTTAGTCTTCATATCTTGACAATTGAGGTTGCATTGCCTTTACTATTTATCACAATATATATAATGTCCAATATGTCAAAAGGTAACAATGTTTACTAAATGCGTGCACTGAAAACATGTATAGGTAATTACAAGTAAGTTTCAATCCAAAATGTACAGTGGTTACCCTAGCAACCGTCAAAAACTCGAAAGAATTGCTTAAAGCAAGCTGACCTTCCCGTTCGTATCTGAAATGTTCACTCTGACTTCACCGTTCGCACTTGGACTTATTTACTTAAAACCAAGAGGGTGGCCATGCTTTTTCTATAGGAACCGCTCTGACCGCACACAGCCGGATGAAATATCAAAATCGTTAAATAAGCTGGTAAGGTCAGAGAAGACTCGGATTACATTTGAGGTTGCATTGCCTTTATTACTTATCAAAATACATATATATCCAATATGTCAAAAGGTAACACAATGTTTACTAAATGCGTGAACTGAAAACATCTATAGGTAATTACAAGTAAGTTTCAATCCAAAATGTACAGTGGTTACCCTAGCAATCATCAAAAACGCGAAAGAATTTCTTAAAGCAATCTGACCTTCTCGTTCGCATCTGAAATGTTGGCACTTGGAAAACACCTCTGACATTCCGATTAGCTTTTTCTTTCTTTTTTAACCTGTCGACTTTAAAATGCTATAACTCGGTAAGTTTTCATTATTTCAATGAGATACTTTGTACAGCTATACAGAAAGGGTTGACGATCTTGACAATCTTGACAAGCGTTTTAATTTGAATTACAATTGATAATATCAGTTCGTTATTTGTGTTTATTCTGAAAATGCCATTGTTTTTACAAATCTTTGGACATTTATACAGGGTGCTATACGCAATAACGGATTTGTAAAGTGAAAGCTTCCTCTGTCATTCCTTTTTAAACCTGTTTAATCATTTTTCAAACATTTTAGCAAAATACGCAACAGAAAGCAAAAATACTAAACCCACCATTCACTTACAACAATTTCGCCAATCTGACTTCTCTGCAACCATCTGACTTCGCTTCAGCCGGTTGATCAGTGTGCTAACACACACACACACACACACACACACACACACTAATTAACTACTTAAATAAAGAATCAATCGATATAAAGATTTGGACGGAATCCTTTTTTAATTTAATAACTAAGTTGCACGTCACGCAAGGTTATGTGCGATATGAGTTACGACATGATAGACTATCTACTGAATAACACTTCATTATAATAAATGGTACTAGATATGCCATGTTGTCAGGAAGTTCCAGTAGCTTAATTGTTAGACGAACTGGCTGTACATTAGAAGATCCATTGTTCGTTTCCCGAAAGAGAGGCATGTATTGTTTTCTGGAAATATTAGTGCTACATGTGTATAGGCATGATGTGACTATTCGATGTTTATAAAGAAAATGATGTCCGGCGTTTAATTTATTCACTTAAATACCCGAATACGCCATTGAATTATAAATAAACACATGTCTACAAAGAGAGAGGCATGCGATTCGAGTATCATTTGTCTATGGCTGAGGTACGTCTGAAAAAAGGTTACAGCCTGTATTTCTCCTCCACCCGCTGTCGCTACCCCAAAAAGACATTACATGTGTGAAAAGGGGAGGGAAGTAAAAACCCATCCATCCTATTTTTATATTGCACTAAACTTACCTACTAGTATTTAGTAATTTAAGTGCAAACACCTGTAATATTTTGGATAAATGCCTTCTTGTTAGGTAACTTTGATAAGTAGTGTATACGTTATAGTCATGTCGTCAGTAAAAGAGTAGGGTTAACTGGTCTGAAGAGGATTGCGTTGTATTAAATATTATCTGTCCAACGACGAATTTATTAGTACCTGAACGACGGATTCAGCTCACTTAACTGACATGTTTGTAACAAAGTATGTGTTGGAGCAATTCTTTCCGTTGATATGAAGTGTTGGTTAACATAGTGTATATAGACCTAAATAAAGATAACAAAAACGTTTTATTATGACTGTTGTTTTGCTCTGCAATCTAAACTCTATCAAATGCGCTTTCTTTATTTTATTTCTTAACCGATTTTTAAAAAAGTCAAAAGCTTTGTTTTCACCACTAAGTATAACTGTACGTAGCCATTGCCGCGAATAAGCACCTAACGCAGTAACACACAGTAGATGCCAAAGTAAGCAATATTTTAGATATATAAATACTTACTGAAGTAGCTATCCCGCAAACAACAGCCACATTTGACAACGAGGTATATATATAACTTACATATTTTGAGAATCCAAACATTATAGATACAATATACACGGCTGTAAACCCCAAAACGGAGCATCGAATTAAGTTACCGAGTCATATTTCATTTTACGCATATTCAATAATGGGTATTTTAAGAAACAATGAATACAAGTACACATTTAGTCGGCACATATACATTATTATATGACTTGGTTTCATAGTGTAACATTTTGCCGTTATTTGGCGGGTAAGTTTCTTTAAGATCGTTTAATTTAGAGTATATTTTAAAATCATATTATGCAACTATAATTATAGTTCTGAGCGCATAATAACTCTGTGTAATTAACTTATACTTGTTTTATTGAAAATAAAAACGAGCCTATCTGCGTTTAAAACAAAGCATTTCCAATCATTGTTTAATTCGTATGTGAAAACTGACAACTTGCCTTTCTATCAACAAACTGTATTCCAAATATGCAGGAACAGCTATATCCACTGTACAAGAACTTCTAATGGTCCTTGTATTCAATGATTGATAAACTGCGACTGCCAAGTCAGTAAATAAAAAGGAAAAGCAAGTTACTAAATTATATATAGGATAAATAGTTTAATTCGGTGTTTTGTGTCCCCTCGTTGCGGTTATCATTTCAACATGCTTATATTATGGTGTCTATGTTTATTGCGAGTTTTTACTGGACTGAGGCCGGACGCATGTTTTGATATTCAGTTTCTCTAAAATGCATTTGTATGGGGCGCCAGTTTACTATTTAATCATTATTAATGGATATCCACAATTCATTTATGGATATCCATAATTCGATTTTAAGATATATATATAAAAAGATTTATAGATAACTTAAAATGAATTATGGATATATATAATTCAGTGGAAATAAGGATATCTTATATTCGATTTTAAGATGTCAATAATTCAGTTTAATTAATAGATAGAGTATGGTTTCATTGAGTTGGTTAATTTAAATTTACCAACGACATGAAACTATACTCTATTTGTTTTGTAGCATGTCCATTTCAGCTCTATTTCAGTTATTCTAACTGTTATTCTAACTGTTATTCTGACAGGTCTTATTTTCTATTAAACGATTTACACCTGTGCTATTACAAAGAGAATTTTCTTTGACCATTCTACAAGATATCTTAAAATTGATTTATGAACATCCATACAATCCATAAGTCAATAATGGATATCCATAAATCGCTTCGAATTATAGATATCCATACATCAGTTTATTTCTTCTTGGAACTAATGGCTGATCCCATACAAAAGATAACCTAATTATGGATATCATTAATTTACGAGCTTTTATGGATATCTTATATTCATTTATGGATATCCATAATTAAATTTAATGATATGATTTTAACTATAAATGAATAACTCGAATAAAAGATATCCATAAATGGATTTCCATAATTCGAATAGAAGACATTTATACATAAGTAATGAAATCCATCATTAATATAAGCTATCTTTTATTAGAATTATGGATATCCATAATTCATTTATGGATTGTTAATTACGGCGCCCATACATTTGTCTTATTGCATTTTTGAGACTTTGTCAATTAAAAAATAAAAAAGTCAAGATTAACGAACTAATAAAGTAATAAAGTAACGTGAATAAGGGTGTGTTTAAATAACCCAACCTCATGAGCATCTTTGTGCCTAATTATCGTTATTTCATTGGATGAAACCTTACACATGATGTTCTTTTTAAAATGTTACTGTTCTTGTGGAAACTACCATCTTACATATGTGATAGTAATAAAAAAAAAGATTCGTTATTTGAAAAGGGTTTCTCGAATTTTAAAAGTCGTTCTTATTCCAAATGTTGGATTTATACGGATTACATTTTTTGCTGTTTTATGGAGTTTTTGAATGTGTAAACAGTTTGCCGAATCACTCGCTAATATGTGTTTGAGTCAATCGCAATAGGACGTTGAGCTTTATGATACACGTGTAAGAGATTCGGCAAAGTTATAGAAAATAACCCGCCAAATATCAACAAAATTACACTACAAACCCGTTTATCAAAACTCTTATCCAGGTGTTAAGGTCATATAATAATATGTAGGTGACAATTGTAAAAAACAGTATAGCTTTATTCAAGGGTTCTTAAAATACCTGTGATTGAATGATTGAATATGCATATCATGAATTATGAGTTGGTAACTCCTAATTCGAAGTTCCAGTTTTGAGGTTTGGCCTGGCTTGTTAAAGCCGTTTATATTGTGTCTATAGAGGTTGATTCTCAAAATATGTTAGTTATATATATATATACCTCGTCATCAGTAGGTTAACATATGTTGTAAAATGTGGCTGTTGTTGGCGGGATAGCTACTTTAACACTAACACTCCATAAAAAAAAACTTTTGATTCCAACCTTGACTTTTAAATAGTATGACTATCGCGCAATGAAATACATATTAAATACAGATTCGCTAATGGGGCAGGAATTATTGTTGGATACTTTTCTATTCTTAAAGTACTTTGAAAATTGGTCGATTTAACGATTTGTGTTAAATATTGAGTAGATGACAACATCTCACTTCTTAATCCTTGCTGGGCTGTGTTCCGTGATATAGAGAGGTTAACCACATTCCGTTGTAAACCATCTCGCCTCTCATCTCTGCGGATTCGAATCCCACTAGGAGCTCAACGTGTAAGGCAGAAAGTGTCGATTCTTACGAATGGCGGGATCCAAGAAAAATGGGGTAGTCTGCCTCTACCACAAAAAAATCGACCGTCATATATGGCCTAAAATGTGCTTAAAATGACGTAAAACACCATTTATTTAAACAAACAAACGAACTGGACCGTGTTATTGTTTTGTTTTCCTCTGGATGGCATTAACTGTCCGCTTGACACAAACAAATACAAACAGCATTGCCTTAAAGTTACGAATCGTTATCTACTGCAACATTTGTATTTGATCGCACTAAGTAAATGTTGGTTTTATTTGATAGTATTCAATTAAAGATTGATAGCACTTGTGTAACTTGCGTTTAAAGAAAATCAGCACTTGAATATTATCTCAGATGGCTGGTAAGTAAACTGTCGCATTATACAAGCTGTCAAATGTTAAGTAGCCAAAATCAGTGTTTGTTTGCGTAAATGAATGAGCGAAAGTTTTAATGGAAAACTCTTACGAATGAGTTAGTCTGAAGAACATTTCACAAGTTGAACACGGGAACACTTCGTAAATTAGAATATAGAAAATAGTCCATATTATTAAAGACCCGAAACTGTGCACATGATTTTAGATACATTCTGGTGAAGTTTGGTGAAAATCATGCAAGAAAGAAGCAAGATACGCATGTCGTAGCAGAGACCGGACGTGACCTATATTTCGTCCAATTTAGGTCATAGCGACCCGAATTTTGCACATGATGTAAGCTGCATAAAATGAACATTCTGGTGAAGTTTGGTGAAAATCCTGCAAGTATTGAAGGGGCTGTTTCCCTCCTTTTGGTAAGCAGTATTCAGGGACAATTTAAAGAGTATTCAGTACCCACGACCCGGGTTAAAATAGTATTCAGTACTCGGGTTATCGATGTTAAATAGTATTCAGTACTCGGGTCTAAAATGAAGGAGTATTCAGTACTCAGCTTTAAATTAGAGAGTATTAAGTACTCGGGTGGAGCTGGGAAACACCAACATTGAAGAAGATATAAACAAATGAAAGTCGGACGCACGGACGGACTAACGAACTTTACGGACTGACACAGATACTCCCGGACGGCAGTCGAAGTCCGTAAACGGGCTCGAAAAAGTACATGATGTCACGTTTTTGAAGGTTTAACGTCACATGACTGGGTTTGCGACGAGTTACGCACTATTTAAATTTAATAGTCGCACATGTTTGAACGTGAACCAGTCGGATTTCAGAATGCCAATTAACATACCAGTATGGTTTTCTTAGAATTGAATCAATAAGATGTGTCCACATGACGCATTTTCACAACACATATTCGTTTATTTATTTGTTTATTTATTTTATTATTTTTTATTATTATAGTATTATTATATTATTATTATTATTTATTTATTTTTTATTTATTTATATGCTGCTGTTAATCGAATGGTACATGGCTACGTAAGATATTTCCTTTCGGAAAAAAGACTAAAACAACACTAACACAGCAAATAGTATTCCTGCAAAGGTTCATTATTGACAGAGTACGCGTTTGGCGCAAACTTAGAATGCAACATTTTGCAACTCTTTACGTTAAATACAGTAATGAACTGGCTCAATTGTTTAACATTTATATTTCTTGTTACAACGTGTACTGTGATTAAAACGTCTGCAACATCCCAGTTGTGTCCTTTCTCTAACTAACTGCAATTTTTTTTTTACAAAACATCTTGAGATATCCTTGGACTATATATGGAATTAAGTGCGCAGTATATACCTTAGGTTTATAGTAAATCCGCTAGTAAATGCAAACATGTATATATATATACTGAAAGGAAAAAGAAAACGTCACGGGAATTTCCGCTATATATTGTATTGTCTGGTATTGAAAAAGTATACATACCACGCATCCATACTGATTGTTCCGAGGTTTAATTTAGCCAAATTGACTTTCCCTGTTAAAACATAGCAACTGTAGCGTGTTGTGTCTCTATAAAGAATGTAAAGTAGATTTAACTTCATTTTAATGTCCATTTATCTGTTTTGAAGGAACGTTGAGGGTGATTAATTTCAAAGATAACACGAAGATTGGGCAATTAAATTAAACACTTTCTCTGTGCAGTATTTTCAATACCAGACAATGACTCGATTGAAACTATTTTTCCCGTCTACAGTGGCAAATGCAATGTTTAAGTTTATGTAGTGGGTGAGGGATTGGGACCTCATAAGAACATGTTCTGTGTCCTTGATAGACAACAGAGTATTTGTGAAATAAAAACGTTGTATTTACTATGTATTTGCCCTAAAAATGGAGCTCAGTGGGTTTAAAGTGCGGAGTCATACATATCAAAAGATCGGATAGCGTGATGGTGAAATGGTTAGCATATTTGCCCGGGAAGCAATAAGTTCATGGTTCGATTCCCGGCTGCGGCAGGCCAAGTTTGTAAAAGGCAAATTTTCATTCGTTACCATAAACTTCAACCTTTGCAAAATATTGTTATAACCCTGATCTACTTTTAAAATATAACAGTAATTTCAGAACTCTTCTGTGGCAGTGACTATCGCAACCTGACTTTTAGTGATTTTCAAACTTTCGTTGAATCTGTATCAAACTTGATAGGAACTTTATCAAAATAGTGTATTACCCTATCAGATTGAAACGCACTGCGTGTCTAGTGGTTGACCCATTTACAGTTTGTCACTTTGCTTTCATGTTTGATTGTACGATGTCCCGACAGAGTGTGCCTATGATGTCTACCTAAATCTGGAAAGGAAGGTAACGTTTAATGTTTGCCCTTAATCTCGTCTTGTTCTAAGGTTCAAGCCTCACCGACGCCGTCGTCCGTGTATCGGAGTCTAACCTCCGAGCACCTTATATGTGCTAGTAAGAGTAGATCTGGCTCCTGGATCCCTATGTATCCTTCCCCTTTCTCTTGGGAGGCCCTCAATCATCTATATGTGTTGATGAGCCGTAAACAAGATTCATTTCAATTGTCTCGTCTTGTTCTTGTGTTACTCTGGCTTCTGCCAAATCATTCAATACTTTCTGGTTTTTATGGAGTGTGTGTGTGTGTGTGTGTGTGTGTGTGTGTTTTGTTCATATATACATGATCATCTTTGTGTTGTACAAATATCGCCTATTAATGCTGCCTAGTTTGTTAGCTTTTTCTATCTACTTATGTTAATGCACATCCCAATGATCATGGCGAAAAAGGATTAATAACAGTCCCATTTAAAGACAGCTTAATCTGCATGAAACCATAAAACAACAACAAAAAGGATAATTAAACTCTTGAACGAACGTAATTGTAACTTAAAACGATAAGTTGATTTTCGAAGAATTCTGCTTTCGATTTCTTTGTTCATAGGTACCACTTCCGTTAGATCAATATTCATCGTCCACCTCGATAGTATCAAACATTTGTGAATTTTGTATACACATCGTAAAAACATAATACCAGCTGTTTAATCACTGATCATTTAAATAATCCTACCGAAGTGTAATTCTCGATCGAACTCCAGGATTTTTGTCTTACGAATTCGAACTTTCAAATTTGATAGGGGCATTACGTTTTGACGAGCCACCTTTCCCGACCTTGCAAACGGATCACCATAGCACACCATGTACATACGTTACCCGTTGATGTGGTGAAATAACGCCGCATTGGGGTGTAAATTTACACCGGAGGAAAGAAAATGATTATTTGGTTGTTCTTATTTATATATTCCAGAAGTGTGACATATCGCAAGATGTGTCTAAATAGTTTGTCGGTTTTCACAAACATTCGATGAAATTATGAGTTTGTCTACCCAACACAATAAAGTTCACAGAAAAATGCAAAAGTTAACTGGTCAAATCTGTACATTATTTTGTGAAGTAAATGTTTTCAAGTTTGTTTGGTATCTTTACAATCCAGAATGACTTTGTTGACGTATTTTGGTCATTTTTTTGTAACGTCACTGATTGGTGGATGTACTCTAAAATGAAGTAACGTTTCAGGTAAGATAGCATTTTAAAGAAACGTTTTTTCTTCTTTTGTGAAGCACACAAACACATTTTTATCGTCCGTATGTTTCGACATTTGTTAGCTTACTCATATCACCATTAATGTGGATATATTGGAAACGTCGTTACAAATGTAGATTGAGCTGTCTTAGACACGAACATGCCTACTGACTCAGTGCAAATGTTCTGGGGCTTCTTAGAAACGACAGTAACTATTCGGTTTTTGGCTCACCTTTTGGAAGGTAAAGAGGCAAACATGTGGGGCTTTTCATCAACGAAGGCGACGAAAGCATCAACGTTTAGCTCTGCTTCTCTGTAAAACAAACAAACTTGGCTCATATTTATATAATGGGTAAAAAGGTAAAGGTATCCCGTAGCCTGGTGGCCGTTGGGACAGTGGCCTACTGTGTCAGTGGCACGACATATGAAAGGCGGATCCCATACCTCTCCTTCCACCGCCTGAACATTCCCTGATCAAGTACCCATTCACTGCTGGGTGAATGAGACTTGTTCAGCTTCTTGCCACTACCGAAGCCCGAATCGCGACCTTCAGCTGCGCCGTAGTCGTAAGCTGTAACAGCTCGGAAACGGCGGCCGTCTGTTAAGTAAAATGCAAACCTATAGGTTAGAACAACAAATGACCATCACATTGACATTTACTGGTCATTTACTTAAGTCAATTATATGCTAATATTGGTGTTAGCTCCCTTATTTCTACCGCCGTTTTCTTTTATCAAATGTTTTGTTATTTAAGCGCCAAATTATCTAAAAGTTTCTCATAGCCCAACAGTGTTAGCTATATATCTTTCTTGTTTTAATGTATCATACTGGATGTTAATGACTTGAGGTATAGTTTATACAGGGCAGGGCAGGGCAGGGCATGGCAGGGCAGGGCAAGGCATGGCAGGGCAGGACATGGCAGGGCAGGGCAGGGCAGGGCAGGGCAGGGCAGGGCAGGCAGGGCAGGGCAGGCATGGCAGGGCAGGGCAGGGCAGGGCAGGGCAGGATATGGCAGAGCATGGAAGGGCAGGCATGGCAGGGCAGGACAGGACAGGGCAGGGCATGGAAGGGCAGGCAGGGCAGGACATGGCAGAGCATGGAAGGGCAGGCATGGCAGAGCAGGGCAGGGCAGGACATGGCAGAGCATGGAAGGGCAGGGCAGGGCAGGGCAGGGCAGGACATGGCAGAGCATAGAAGGGCAGGCAGGGCAGGGCATGGCAGGGCAGGGCAGGACATGGCAGAGCATGGCAGGGCAGGACATGGCAGAGCATGGAAGGGCAGGCAT
This sequence comes from Cyrtodaria siliqua, assembly GCA_037043455.1. NCBI lineage: Eukaryota > Metazoa > Mollusca > Bivalvia > Adapedonta > Hiatellidae > Cyrtodaria > Cyrtodaria siliqua. The sequence continues at coordinate 42,087 of JAWPHD010006688.1, read as the reverse complement.
GGCATGGCAGGGCAGGTCAGGGCAGGGCAGGACATGGCAGAGCATGGAAGGGCAGGCAGGGCAGAGCATGGAAGGGCAGGCATGGCAGGGCATGGCAGGGCAGGGCAGGGCAGGACATGGCAGAGCATGGAAGGGCAGGCATGGCAGAGCATGGCAGGGCAGGACATGGCAGGGCAGGGCAGGACATGGCAGAGCATGGAAGGGCAGGCAGGGCAGAGCATGGCATGGCAGGGCAGGACATGGCAGAGCATGGAAGGGCAGGCATGGCAGGGCAGGGCATGGCATGAAAGGGCAGGGCAGGCAGACAGCAGTTAAGTAGAGTCGTACATATTTAGAATGTTCACTAGGCTAAAATGCCTGTGAGGAAATAAATACAAAGTAATACATTGCAAAGATGCAGTAAACAGTACACATATATATAATCCATATTATACATTTTACAACAAAAAGTTAACGTTTGTAGCCATTTTTCATTCATGATGATAACAGGATATCTGGAATGGGTTAGTACATGTATACTTAAAACTAATTAGTGGCTCGATTTCCTGTTGAAAACAATCGCTGGTAAACGGATGTAATTTGTACAACCGTTTAACCATTCAGCAGAGTTGATACATTATAACTTGTGCTAACAATTTAAGCAAAGGGAGACAACTAGTGCACGCCATTCAATATAAAATGTGCAGGCAGACATTTCCCCTTCAATAAAGAATATGTTGCAGTCGATTTTATATTAAATTTTATATTAAATTGAAGATAAGACAACTTTTCCCCAAAAAATAGTTCTTTGTATTCAAATGCAACTGATATATTTATGTTTTTAATTAATAACTATAACTATAGGCCATATCTCCTGTAAAATACATTTATAGTAACAGTGACCTTGACCCTGCGCCACCTTAAAAACAATACCAAGCCGAGTTGTACATGACACTCTTAATTAATTATGGCCCCGACAAGAGTTTTACTTCACCGCGACCTTGACCCGAGGAGGATGTGAATTGTACGCGACACAGTCTTCTTGTGCTGAATATTACTGCCAAACTTTTGAAATTGAACCATCATTCTATTAAGAGTTACGGCCTGGACACGAAAGCGCGATGGACGGACAGGACGGACACCCCAAACACTATATGACCCCTCCTTCACAAAGTAAAGGATCAATCAGGATCAAAGTCAAGGTCAATGTCAAATGTGGGGTCATCTGTGGAACAGCTGTGTGTATCTGAGCTTTATAACACAATATACATCTATTGCTTTAGTGCATGTTCCAATTAAGTAATTTTTTTTAATAAATCAAGGGCCATTACTCAGCCAGTTTGTTTTAAATGGGTCAAGTCAAGAGCTCATCCAATATCTTATGATACAAGTAATATGAGGATCAGAAGAAAAACAAGAGCAAATTTAGCTATTTTCTATAATCCAAGGGCAATAACTGAGTTAATTTTAGTTTCAAGAACTTGTCTGAGATCTAGATTTTGACTATATTACTTTTTTCCAAGTTGCATGTGATCATATGAAAACTTAAGTTGCTATTGCGGTAAAAACACCAGGTTTAGGCAACAACAAAAAAATAGGTGTGTTTCCTATTGCATGGTCGAAAAAAATAGGGTAGGTCGGTAGGCCTTTTTTTTCTTTTCTTTTTTTTTTGGAGCAAGATATTGTGAGATTCTACATGTATTTATCTCATAAACCCCATACAAGTTGACGATACAACTGAAAGCTTCTCTGTGATGTCAGTTTACCTGGATATATTGTGTTAAATCATTGTTCAGAACAAATTTAATATATATTTATTTTTTTTTCATAAAAAGTTTTAGGGTCGGCCCCTTAAAAATAGAGTCGGTCGGGCCACCGGAAACACATTTTTTTTTTTTGGCCTTATGATAATTCATCTGAGCTATCTGTGTTTGGATCTGGCGATTCAAGGTCTTCTGAGATGTTATGAATATACAAGTTCTGTCCAAGTGAAAAATGTTCCAAAATTTTTCAAAAGGCCACACAAAAATATATTTACAAAGTTAATCCCCAAGGTTAATGTACGCCTGATGGAAACAAATACTTCATATATTTTATTTCACTGATTTAAAAACGTGAAACACATTTGTTTTTTTAAAACAACAACATGACAGCAATTTATCTTTAATCCACTGCCAGCGGCATACCACGACCAATATTTGAGATACTGACGGTGGGTAGGTGCATTTTAAGAATCAAATATTTAATAATTTTGTGTAACAAGAGGCCCAAGAGGGCCTGTAGACGCTCTACGTGTATGATGTGATGTGATTCAAAAACATAAACATGATAGAGGCCAACCCAAGAAACATGTTTCCTATATATAACTCTATGTAAACTTTGGGTTATCGTGGCGGCCATTTTGAATATTTGATGACAACGAAAAACACAAACTTGAGAGACCAACAACAGGAACATGCATATGATATTTAACTAGAATGGAATAAGTGGTAATATGTCGTTTGATAAATGTCCTTAAATTTGACCTAAGTTTAGCCATGGTGGCCATCATGGACGACTGGAGGCCCCAAAAACGCAAATCTGAGGGGGACTAACCCAAAGATCATTGTGATTAAGTTTCATCAAAATTCTTCAAGCAATTTCAGAGAAGATGTCATTTTAACATTTTCCTATATAACTCTATGTAAACCTTGGGTCCTTGTGGCGGCCATTTTGATTATTCGACGATAACGAAAAACACAAACTTGATAGAGGCTAACCCAAGGAACACGTTTATGATATTTCACAAGAATGCAATAAGTGGTTTTGGAGGAGATGCCGTATGAAATGTTCTTAAATTTGACCTAGTTTTAGCTATGGCGGCCATCTTGGATGACTGGCGGCCGCGAAAAACACATATCTGAGAGGGATTATCCCAAACATCATTGTGCATTTTGATTATTCGACGATAACGAAAAACACAAACTTGATAGAGGCTAACCCAAGGAACATTTATCAATTGACATTTCACAAGAATGGAATAAGTGGTTAAGGAGATGTCGTTTGAAATTTCCTTAAATTTGACCTAGTTTTAGCCATGGTGGATGACTGGCGGCCGTGAAAAACATAAATCTGAGAGGGACTATCCTAAATATCATTGTGCTTAAGCTTCATCAAAATCCTTCAAGGGGTTTCAGAGAAGATGTCATTTTTAACCTTTTCCTATATAACTCTATGTAAATTTTGGGTCGCCATGGCGGCCATTTTGATTATTTGACGATAACGAAAAACACAAACTGGATAGAGGCTAACCCAAGGAATATGTATATGATATTTCACAAGAATGGAATAAGTGGTTTAGGAGGAGATGCCGTATGAAATGTTCTTAAATTTGACCTAGATTTAGCTATGGCGGCCATCTTGGATGTCTGGCAGCCGCAAAAAACATAAATCTGAGAGGGACTATAACAAATATCATTGTGCTTAAGTTTCATCAAAATCTTTCAGGCGGTTTCAGAGAAGATGTAATTTTTAACCTTTTCCTATATAACTTAGGTAAAATTTGGGTCGCCGTGGCGGCCATTTTTATTATTTGACGATAAAGAAAAACACAATCTTGATAGAGGCTAACCCAAGGAACATGTATATGATATTTCACAAATGGCGGCCATCTTGGATGACTGGCGGCCGTGAAAAACACAAATCTGAGAGGTACTATCCCAAATATCATGCTGATTAAGTTTCATCAAAATCCTTCAAGCGGTTTCAGAGATGTCATTTTCAACCTTTTCCTATATAACTCTATGTAAACTTAGAGTCGCGGTGGCGGCCATTTTGATTATTCGACGATAACGAAAAACACAAACTTGATAGAGGCCAACCCAAGGAATATGTATATGATATTTCAGTAGAATGGAATAAGTGGTTTCGGAGATGTCGTTTGAAATTTCCTTAAATTTGACCTAGTTTTAGTCATGACGGCCATCTTGGATGACTGCCCGCAGCGATAAACACAAATCTGAGTAACATTGTGATGAAGTTTCATCAAAATCCTTCAAGCGGTTTCAGAGGAGATGTCGATTTTATAAAAATGCTAACAGACGGACGACGGACGAAAAGTGATCGCATAAGCCCTCCTGGCCTTCGACCAGTACAGCTAAAAAACTGTTAAATTTACACCCCCCTCCACCCACCGCCCCCCACCCCCACACACCCACACCTTAATCATTTTTTAATGCAGATTTTGACTTTTAAAACTTTTTTGTTTTTTCAAGTTCAGATTCCGATGTTACCCGGTACTCACGTGAGTACTGGAGTATGCCATGACTGCATTTAAATAATAGAAGTTACCTTAAACTTCTTTTGATAACCCATATTATCAGTTCCACCTGCATCTCACTGAGTTTCTGTCCTGCTTTGTTGGAAGATGACAGAAATACCTGTAATACTTCAATGTATTTGCATGAACAACTATTTATCTCAGATGTTGTGTATGTGATCAAACAAAATGATCTTAATCTTCCTTCATTTCTCATATTTTCAGTTTCTTTCCTACTTTGTCTAGTGTTGACAGAAATGCATTGGTAAAAATGCAACTCTAGTTTGCATTTAAACAAGGTTTATTGTCCCTCTGCCAGCAAGGGAACACTACTGTTATATAGTCCCTCTGCCAGCAAGGGAACAATACTGATATATAGTCGCTCTGCCAGCAAAGGGAACAGTAGTATACAACTATCTACTTCTGTTGAGGTCAATGGTTAAAACTATTCATCCAAGGGAATGACTACTGACCCGAAGACTGCATCTCGGTCAATAGTTCACTGCTGAGGGTCAATAATCATTCCCAAGGATGAATAGTTTTAACCATTGACAGAAGCAGAAGTAGATAGTTGTTTTATTATATTGAATCATAGAGAAAAAGGTAAGAAAATGTGTCAAGATAAGCAATTTATTTTTAATACGGAAACAATGTTTTCTTTAACAATATGAATAAACAAAATAAAATAAAATTGTTTTATCACATTTATCACAGACTAGTCTTATTGTGATATATAGTCTCTCTGCCAGCAAGGGAAGTGATATATAGTCTCTCTGCCAGCAAGGTAACAATAGTGATATATAGTCCCTCTGTCAGCAAGGGAACAATAATGATATATAGATGCTCTGTCAGCAAAGGGAACACTAGTGATATATAGTCTCTCTGCCAGCAAGGTAACAATAGTGTTATATAGTCCCTCTGCCAGCAAGGGAACAATAGTGATATATAGTCCCTCTGTCAGCAAAGTAACAATAGTGATATATAGTCCCTCTGCCAGCAAGGGAACAATAGTGATATATGGTCCCTGTCAACAAGCGAACAATAGTGATATATAGTCCCTCTGTCAGCAAGGTAACAAAAGTGATATATAGTCCCTCTGTCAGCAAGGTAACAATAGTGATATATAGATATATAGTCCCTCTGCCAGCAAGGGAACAATAGTGATATATAGTCCCTGTCAACAAGGGAACAATAGTGATATATAGTCCCTCTGTCAGCAAGGTAACAACAGTGTTATATAGTCCCTCTGCCAGCAAGGTAACAGTAGTGTTATATAGTCCTTCTGCCAGCAAAGGGAACAATACTGATATATAGTCCCTCTGCCAGCAAAGGAAACAATAGTGTTATATAGTCCTTCTGCCAGCAAAGGGAACAATAGTGATATATAGTCCCTCTGCCAGCAAGGGTAGTCCCTCTGCCACCAAGGGAACAATGGTGATATATAGTCCTTCTGCCAGCAAAGGGAACAATAGTGATATATAGTCCCTCTGTCAGAAAGGTAACAATATTGATATATAGTCCCTCTGCCAGCAAAGGGAACAATAGTGATATATAGTCCCTCTGTCAGAAAGGGAGCAATGGTTATATATAGTCCTTCTGCCAGCAAAGGGAACCATAGTGATATATAGTCCCTCTGCCAGAAAGGTAACAATAGTATTAAATAGTCCCTCTGCCAGCAAGGGAGCAATAGTGATATATAGTCCCTCTGCCAGCAAAGGGAACAATAGTGATATATAGTCCCTCTGCCAGCAAGGTAACAAGTGATATATAGTCCCTCTGCCAGCAAGAGAACAATACTGATATATGGACACTCTGCCAGAACAGGGAACAATAATGATATATAGTCCCTCTTGACGTGAATGAATTGCGTTTGCATAAAACTTTTTATGATATGATTGTGTCTTTAAAGTCAGGCAATATTTCTGTTATCTAACATGGTTTATTAAAATACTCAATGTTGATTGGTTATTGGGGTGGTCTGAAAAAAAGCTATATAACCCTCTGACGTCACGTACGTCAACCGTTAAGACGTCATTTTAAACAGAAGAAAACACGTTAACCGTTGAGACGTCAATTTAAACATCAGATTCAAAACAACAATGCTATGAAATGCGTTATTTTAAGCGACGCTATGTTCCAATAACACATTAAATAGGATAAAGCTGTATATTCTTCTCATTTGATGTTGAGAGATAAGCATAAAATGCAAGTTGTGAGAATTTGTTTGTATTTTGTGCAATCTCTCGACAAAATATGTTTCATGATACATAAAACTCCATGTTAGATAAGAAATAAAATATTTCCAGCAGGTTTATATTGTGCGAGATCAAAACCTGATGTTTGGGACTTGAAACGCATCGAAACTGTGGGTCTGCGGCATTTGGTATCGCTGAACTTCAAGTCCCGTCCACCAGGTATTGATCTGGGACAATATAATCCCGCTGGAAATATTTTATTTCTTAAATATAACATATTTTGTGATGATTTATAGTAATATCCAGTAAATAGAAAAGTCATATCTACTCAGAGCTCTACTGGGAAATATCTCACACTAGGCGATATTTCCTAGTAGCCAGAGTGATGTCACAATATTATGTATTTGTCTGAATGGTGATTTACATCATTTTTAGCACATGTTAGGCCTTATATGACAGTTGATTTGTTTGTGGTAGAGGCAGAACACACCATTTTTCTTGGGTAGAACCAGTACTGCATACCTTCCGCCATGTGTAAGAATCAACACTTTCTCATTTGACAAGTCGAGCTCCCAGTGGAATTCAAACACGCAGAGGTGAGAAGCGAGGAAGTTTAAGAAGTAGTGTCTTTACTATCCTGGTAACAGAGGCACTACAAAGTTATTTAACAAAGCGCACTACTTGAAAGAATCAAGGGAAGAAATGAACTAGAGCAAGTTTTTTTCTTGTATATCACCACAAAATATGTAATATATAGTTTTATTTCTCTCCCTCGGGAACTATTTACCGTATATCAAAAACATTTTTATCAAACTCTTTATTTTGTGAACTCCCCACACTGTCCCACACGAAATTGAGGAAAATTTCACATTTTCCTATACAATTGGTATTAGGTTTTTGTTCTGCCCACCTCCAACCAGAAGAGCACTTTAGCAGTGTAGACAAGTCATTTCATTTGTGTAATCCAAGGAATATAGTCCCTCCAACCAGAAGGGCACAACATGAGAGTGGACCTTTCATCTTGCAGCTTCCATCCTGCCTCTTTAATAAAATTCTGTTATTAATATATAAAACTTAAACATTCTGCTGTTATCATCTTATGGCTAAAACATCAATGTAGAAATACTTGTCACTGACAGTCTTTTTCACTTTGTCGTACACTCCGAGGAAGATGGCTCCACCAATAGTAATCCACATCACCCTGGGTAGTATACCACTACATAACCTGCAAGATACCAGCACAGCCATTTTTAATCATAGCTAGAAGGTGGATCGGCACTCATAGATATTTTTTAATTTAGGGCAGATAATAAATCTGAATAAGGCAATTAGACACGTGCAATGCTCTCTAGACAGACACTGTCCTGGTGTGTTATTTATTTATATAGTTTCATCCCATTGTCATAAGGGCCATTCTGAGCTAAACTGCAATATTCAACTTTGATAGGCAAAATATCAAGGGAATTAACTCATTCCATATATCAGTATCAATTGGGTTAGAGTTGTTCCCTTTGATTTATAAATAGAAATGTAAATTTTCCAATTCTTCCAGTGTATCAATACAGGGAGTACGTTATAGGGAGGAGAAACGGGCTCGTTTTGCCGATTTATGTTGTCGCGCATGTGTTTCACTACTCCGTGAAAATGACTACTTCCGGTTGTTTCGCGAGTGTGTGAAAAACAGCAAATTCTTATAAATTATTACACTTACAAACTCAATAAAGGTGCTAAATGTAAACATAAGTATTATTTATTCACATTGTGTCCTCTGATACAGAGCGTGTATTTGTTTGCATGTTTAAAAGCACATTTTACCAGACGGTTCTGTGTAACAAAGATGGCGCCACTCTGCGCCAAATAAAAAATGTTGACAGTGTATAGCTATTGCAAACGAGATACGAGACTACGGGTTATTTAGGCATTAATAATAACAAAAAGTGAATAGTAAACATATTTATCTTTGTAAAGAAGGTAATTTCATGGTGGTGATTATAAGACAAAGCCTAAAAAGAGGTGATGAAAAAGTGCCTTTTGAGATATCAGCTAAATTTTTAATTTTATAGAATTAAAAATGGTGTGGAGCTATTGCAAACGAGATACGAAGTATGGGTTATATTAAGCATTAATAATAACAAAAAGTGAATAGTAGACATATTTATCTTTGTCAATAATGTAATTTCGTGATGTTGATTTTAACAGAAAGCCGTAAAGAGGGGCTGTAAAAACTGCCTAATTTGAGATGTTGGCTAAAATTTTAACTTTTCAAATGTAACGCGCTTACGATCGATTTACCTGTATCGATAAAATAGTAAATGGCGGCGTTCTAGCGCGACAACATAAATCGATAAACTAGAGCGTTTATGAACCCGTTTCTCCTCCCTATAACGTACTCCCTGATCAATATAAATGGATCCATAGCATTTTTGTACAATTCTTAAATGTTTAAATTGTAAACTCAATCCAAATATGCTTTGAATAAAATCAAAGATTTAAAAAAACACAAAAAAAATGCAGGTGCTGAGCAGACACTTCAGGGAGAATGAGCAGTTAAAAAGGGGTGAGTAAACCCCTCCATAGCAACTCTTTTCCTTTGAATGGTTCTCAGAATAAATTACTAAAGCACTCTTTTCCTGTCTAAACTTATGTATCACAGTCAAGCATATATTTCATACAACAACCCAAACACATGTGAGATGAAAGATGAACATTTCTGGTGCTGATGTTTGCCATAGGACCAAAAAAACACCGACCACCAGTAAGTATTTTAATTTATGCTATATATTAGACAATAATAAATGCAAGATATTATATTAAACCCACCCTTTGAATCCTCTTTCTTTGTAAACAACAGATAAGGCAAAGCCAATATGGCCGTTGGATAAGGCTGTACCCCTCTGAAATGTAGAAAACAACCCGGTAGTATGATGTCAGTGGTATGGTGGTAGATCTTTATTTCCTCCAAGCATAGGAGAGTGTACACAACATTACAGTCAAAATATATAAAAATCTACATATAACTGTTATACATACAACACATGTGACTTAAGGACATATTTCCCAGTATTTCCCATGGCTACTTGCTCATTGAAAAAGCATGGGAATCTTGTTTATTTACTGACTGCATGCTCCCTGATCGATCAACTCCGTCCGGTATATAAGCTGAGGCCCGCTTGTAGTTTTTTCTTTGTGTTACATTGCTATATTAGATACTGTCTTAGGTAAGAAAAGCTAAACACAACTTTGTAATTTAGAAAAGCATATTCATTATTTAGCAAGTTTAACTACAAAACTTGTCTGATATTTCTTTATTGCTTCTAGAACAAGAATGATAGGAAAGCATTAAATGAACAACTTTCTGTTGTGTGTTTATATTTTACTGCACACAAAAAGGCTTTATTGGGTGGGCCTCATCTGAATAAAAATTGAATATCACAATGTTCTCATGAAATTGCATGGCTAACAATGACTTACAGTTACCTAAAGAAATCCCCCTCACCCCCAAATACAATAGGCTCAAAATATGTCCTTAAAGAAATGAGTACTCTTCAAAATACAACCATAATATTTACAAATCAAATCACATATAAAAAATACGACAACGATAAGCCATCAATAGCAAATAGGAAAACAAAAATATATATGGTGGTAATCAGAGGTTGTAAGGCCACAAAAAATTAATTACCTGGTTCTCAAGCCACTTTTTCTGAGAAGAGATGCGGGCGGGCGCATTTTTTTTACAATTTTACAGTGGTCAACAGACACGCGGGCGATTTTTTTTTATCCAAACTTTAATTCCAATACATGTATTGATGCAAAATATCTCGAAATACATGTGCAATAACCAGTTGGATCAGCTCATCTCTCTTGTCGATCATTACCTTATCATTTCTTCCCGACTTATGCTTCTTTCCATCACAATTAGTCCGTATATTTGTATTAGATCACGCATGAACTTCAATCGACTCGATAACATCGCCATTATTGCATGTTGTTGTGAGACTTTGTCGATTAGACGCTTGAATAAATCGCCTGTTCTGTTGCACCTACTAGTTCCAAGCGTCTCAAGCGTCCGACTCTCCTAGATTGGTACCCGTACGACTGCAACACTCACAAGCTAGCGAGCAGAGCGGCAAATAGTCGGCCGCGCACCAGTTGTACCCACAAGGGGATTCCCCTGAGGTAGTTGCATGTATGCGGAACTTTCTCAAAATTTCGGTAGCGCATTTCCATTTTTTTATTTTATTACTCTTGATAAAATCGGCAATGCGTCACCAAAAAAAGACATGCGGGCGGGCCTGAGAACCAGGTAATTAATTTTTTTGGCCTAATTATCATAATACCACGTGTCACTTGTCAAAATGAAAAACAAAAGTTTACAACATGTGTTATTAATTACGAGTCTCCTTGTTTAAACGTTACGATCGGCAAATATATATTGTCAAACTTCCACAAAATGAGACAAATTTCAGTTGGAAATAATAGTATGGTGGTAATGATAACATATAAACAATATAATTTAGTGCTTGTTGAAACCTTTGTTTTCTAAGTAGTATATAATCCATTTTACATGTGAAAATATAATATATAATATATTTTCAGAAAATATAATATATTTTCACTCAAAATGACGTCATGCAACTGTTGACGTTGTTAACGTTGTTGACGTTATTGACGTCATTGTTTTGGCGCATTATGTTTTTTCTGCATAAATTTCCAGGTTGTGAGTATAAAATAAATAGAATATTTGTCGGTTTGTCGTGAATATAGGATATATATTCATCTCAAAGTGAGAAAACTCAAATATTTTCGCTCGTGCTAAGCACTCTTGAAAATATAAGTTTTCTCACTTCTCGATGAAAATAAATCCTATATTCACTCAAAACAAACAAATATCCTCTATATATTTGCTTGCAAACCTCTTTGTTCCTTAAAACAAGATATAAACCGTAAGTACATGCTTAAAAGTGATATTGTGTCTTGGTATGCCTGTGATGGACGTTATAAAAAAAATACAAAAAATTAGCATTCCAGATCAAGTGTGACATTAAGCTAGAAGGGTTTTCCACGGAACACTATTGTCACCTGTTTTTAGCTTGGTTAGGTTGCAGGTTAAATTTTTATGAAAAGGGGCATAACTCACCCAAAATGAAAGTCAAGAGTTATTGGACATGTTTAACGACATTCTTTAAGGTAAAATGAAGATATGTGTGAAGTTTCGGTCAAATACTTTTCATGTTATGGCCAAGGTTAGAATGCAGGTTAAAGTGGGACGGACGACGACGATGTACAATGATGACTGACAGAAAAAGAGTAACTTTGAAGTATGTTTCAAAGGATTTAGTGACGTCCATGTGTCAGTACAAGGGACATAAAACTCTGTAGTCCAGAATAATATCAGTTATTCAATGTTACCCTGAATAGGTCAATGGACTTAACCTGGAGTCAATGTTAAAGGAAAACTAACCTCCGCAAGCATAATTCTGGTTTTGGCCACATCTAATGGTGGAGTTATACCATACAGAACACTTACCTCTGCCAGCATTATTCTTACTTGGCCACATCTAATGGTGTAGTTATACCATGGAGAACACTTACCTCTGCCATCATAATTTTGGTTTTGGCCACGTCTAATGGTGGAGTTATACCATACAGAACACTTACCTCTGGCAGCATAATTCTGGTCTTAGCCACATCTAATGGTGTAATTATACTATACAGAACACTTACCTCTGCCAACATTATTTTGGTCTTAGCCACATCTAATGGTGTAGTAATACCACACAGAACACTTACCTCTGCCAGCATAATTCTGGTCTTAGCCACATCTACTGGTGTAATTATACTATACAGAACACTTACCTCTTCCAACATTATTCTGGTCTTAGCCACATCTAATGGTGGAGTTATACCATACAGAACACTTACCTCTGCCAACATTATTTTGGTCTTAGCCACATCTAATGGTGTAGTAATACCACACAGAACACTTACCTCTGCCAGCATTTACCTCTGCCAGCATAATTCTGGTCTTAGATACATCTAATGGTGTAATTCTACTATACAGAACACTTACCTCTGCCAACATTATTGTGGTCTTAGCCACATCTAATAGTGTAGTAATACCACACAGAACACTTACCTCTGCCAGCATAATTCTGGTTTTGGCCACATCTAATGGTGTAGTTATACCATGGAGAACACTTACCTCTGCCAGCATAATTCTGGTTTTGGCCACATCTAATGGTGTAGTTATACCACCAGCTGTACAACCTACAATACAGAATGAAGTACATATTTAGTACAAAGGTCATACATAATTCAATCATTTTGTGTTAAATAATATACCACACTGAACTTTGCATTTAATTTCATATCTGAATTTGCAGGATTTTAAAGTTTATTTACAAGATAAGTGATTGTACAAAACCACACCCCTATAACAATCCCCACAAACCCTCACAAATAAAACACAGGAAACAATTATAAAGAAAACAGGTTCCCTCCTTTTTCTCAAATCACATGGCTGCATTCTTAAAATTAATACCTGTAGGGTAACTCGCCCCTGAGGCAGACGGGTTATTGGTTCTCTGCACTTCTGTCTATTTATACTCATAATCCTGCTTGCTGAAACCTTCTGGTACGTTCCCCAGTGTTAAATATATCATTTGACAGCAACTATTTAGTCGTACCATCACATTTGAGGTGATTACGTCATATTTTCCGGACACCAATTTTGTAATTTCCATAGTGGATCAAACAAATTGCTTGCTTGCTGGAATCTTAAAGAAATTATCTGTATATTTCTTAATCTATACCGGTATATAAATTTCTTAACAAAAATTACATACTTTAAGCGTATTCTTGTATAAAATGCTCGGGTATTGGCTCCCGACTTCAATGTTTGTCTTCAGGGCATACTTTTTTTAAACAAGTCAAACATGTAACTGCCCTTGAGTCGGACTATAAAGTAACTGACAAACTTAATAGATTGAGATAATTCTTTTGTTTTGATTGAAAGAATATCATTGAATTGCCTCCCTTTACACAAGCGCCAGTTTCCAGCAGAGGAAGAAATTCAACCGTCAATTAATGTCCAACTCAGGGGCAAGTTCCATTCAGGGGCAAGTTACTCTAGTCTATAATTATAATCCATCCACTTTAAGACAAACTGCCACTGAGTACCTGCTATAGCCCCACAGATGGAGGACTGCCAGGGCTCTACTGGGCTTCCTTGATATGTAGACCAGTGTTTCTGAAACAGACATTCGACAGAATGCAGATTGTTGCACCAATGTCAAAGTTTAAGCATAAAACAGAACACATGATCGCTGTGGATTATAGCTGGGTATCACATGATTGCTGTGGATTCTAGCTGGGTATCACATGATTGCTGTGAATCATAGAATATATAAGATGGGTATCACATGATTGCTATGGATTATAGCTGGGTATCACATGATTGCTGTGAATCATAGATGGGTATCACATGATTGCTGTGGATCAGAGCTGGGTATTATATGATTGCTGTAGATTATAGCTGGGTATCACATGATTGCTGTGGATCATAGATGGGTATCACATGATTGCTGTACATGATTGCTGTGGATCATAGATGGGTATCACATGATTGCTGTGGAGCACTTGATTGCTGTGGAGTATAGCTGGGTATCACATGATTGCTGTGGATCATAGATAGGTATCACATGATTGCTGTGGATCAGAGCTGGGTATCACATGAATGCTGTGTATCACATAATTGATCACATGATCTAACTATTGCAGAGAAGAAGATTTTTTAAAGATTTTCCTATATAAGTCTATGTAAGACTGTGAGCCCTGCAGCAGAATTTACCTCAAAGTCACCTTTTGAACAAACTTGTTTTGTAAAACATGTGACCCCCTGCGGCAGTCCAAACTGACCAATAGGTGTCGGAGGAAAAGTTGTTTAAAACATCGTTAATGATGACGATGGACAATGAGTGATACCAGTAGTGATGACGATGGACAATGAGTGATACCAGTAGTGATGACGATGGACAATGAGTGATACCAGTAGTGATGACAATGGACAATGAGTGATACCATTAGTGATGAGGATGGACAATGAGTGATACCAGCAGTGATGAGGATGGACAATGAGTGATACCAGTAGTGATGATGATGGACAATGAGTGATACCAGTAGTGATGACAATGGACAATGAGTGATACCAGTAGTGATGACGATGGACAATGTGTGATACCAGTAGTGATGACGATGGACAATGAGTGATACCAGTAGTGATGACGATGGACAATGAGTGATACCAGTAGTGATGACAATGGACAATGAGTGATACCATTAGTGATGATGATGGACAATGAGTGATACCAGCAGTGATGAGGATGGACAATGAGTGATACCAGTAGTGATGATGATGGACAATGAGTGATACCAGTAGTGATGACAATGGACAATGAGTGATACCAGTAGTGATGACGATGGACAATGAGTGATACCAGTAGTGATGATGATGGACAATGAGTGATACCAGTAGTGATGATGATGGACAATGGGTGATACCAGTAGTGATGAGGATGGACAATGAGTGATACCAGTAGTGATGATGATGGACAATGAGTGATACCAGCAGTGATGAGGATGGACAATGAGTGATACCAGTAGTGATGATGATGGACAATGAGTGATACCAGTAGTGATAACAATGGACAATGAGTGATACCAGTAGTGATGACGATGGACAATGAGTGATACCAGTAGTGATGACAATGGACAATGAGTGATACCATTAGTGATGATGATGGACAATGAGTGATACCAGCAGTGATGAGGATGGACAATGAGTGATACCAGTAGTGATGATGATGGACAATGAGTGATACCAGTAGTGATGACAATGGACAATGAGTGATACCAGTAGTGATGACGATGGACAATGAGTGATACCAGTAGTGATGACGATGGACAATGAGTGATACCAGTAGTGATGACGATGGACAATGAGTGATACCAGTAGTGATGACAATGGACAATGAGTGATACCATTAGTGATGATGATGGACAATGAGTGATACCAGCAGTGATGAGGATGGACAATGAGTGATACCAGTAGTGATGATGATGGACAATGAGTGATACCAGTAGTGATGACAATGGACAATGAGTGATACCACTAGTGATGACGATGGACAATGAGTGATACCAGTAGTGATGATGATGGACAATGAGTGATACCAGTAGTGATGATGATGGACAATGGGTGATACCAGTAGTGATGAGCATGGACAATGAGTGATACCAGTAGTGATGATGATGGACAATGGGTGATACCAGTAGTGATGATGATGGACAATGAGTGAAACCAGTAGTGATGACGATGGACATGAGTGATACCAGTAGCTCACCTTCGAGCCTACAGCTGAGGTGAGCTAATAATGTTGTCCGAGGTGGATATAAATCAATTACAGTTATTCTTACTGGGTAACTCTCTGACATTTAAGTCTTGAAACACAACACATTTCACACTTAAAAAACCTTTAAATTAAAACCTTTAAATTTCATGATTCTAACACATAACTGTACAAGTTACATGTAACTATATATATAAAAAATATGCAGTAATGCATATACTGTAAAATCATTATATTTTGTGGGGGATTTAATTTCGCCACGATTATAAATGTCCAAGTGTTTGAATTAAGTAGTATGTGTACGAAAACTGCTTAAACATTTGATCCCGATCAGTTTTGTATTACAGTTTTATCAATGAGTTTAAAACTTATTGAACCTGGCTGTTTGTTGCAGATAAAACGTTTATTATCATGCATGTATTTATTGAATAATTATATAATTATTCATATGATAATAAAAAAATAAAACCTTGCTTGTTTGTTTTAATCTTTTCAATAGAGTATGTATGGCGATGTGTTGACACACCTGTGTTTACGCAAGGAGACTAAAAAATCCATTCACGAATGCTATTTAAGTTTGTTATCTTTGTCATCATCTACAGAGTACTGACCTTTAGAGGTCGGCAATTTAAATTGAACGCGTACAGATTTTATATATTTAATCAACAAAAAATAAATACTAGTAAAAAAACAAAACGCATGCAAACATAGCAACATTTAAAACGCAATATAGTACGACTTCTGAGTTACATATCAATTAGTACTATTATCGTACAATCAAAACACCTTAACACCCCTTAATTGAGGTATCGCCATTCATAAATATTCATAAGCTAATTATAGTTGTTAGCCAATAAAATCACAGAGATTTGACACACATCGACGCAGGTGTCCTCCATTTTCTTCCCAAACAAACATTGGTGTCAGACAGGGTAATAAAAAAAAGCAAAACAATGGGAAATCACACAATATCACCCGCCGAGTAAGTGTGTTCGGTGTTAGGTGACCTGGGTTAATTGTTTATTAGGGAAGATCTGATGTAATTTGCCAGACAGCTCTGCCAATATGTAGCCTGAGGACGTGTTTGCACTTACAAATCAGGGTCAAATTTATCGATAATGCATTTCAACATACAGTGCTTTTTTAAAGATTTTTTTTTCCAAAATCAGAAATGCGCGAAATTACATCCCCTCGAAACTGTCTTTTTGGAAAGAATCGCGAAATTTAATCCCGATGAAATAAAATGATTTCACAGTAATCACTTTTACAGTTTTGCTTGCCCGGAAAGATAAACCTTGGCCTTTTAGCCGACTTTAAATGTTGTCATAGCCAACAGAAAGTAACTAATTTTCTCCCCTATATTTGGTTGTGGTCCATCAACTGTGTACAAAATATATCTCATGCCGTCATGGAAACGTGAACATTCTTCTTTATAAAAATGTTCAATGATGCATTCTGGGAGTGTATTAAAGCCTCGATTTATTTATCATAATACACTATTGTATAACATATGCAAATGAGAACCGAATCAATGTGTATGCACAGTCAGGGCTTTTTGTCCTTTATAAACAGAGGCCAACATTCGGTCCCTAGAAAAATAGCCTACCTTTTTCCCCCTCTTTGGCTGTCAGAGAAAATTTCACTAATCCAGGGTGTTTTAAAAAAAATAAAAAATTGGTAAACAACATTTCCCCCTTACTTTCTCAATAATGTTACGTTTTAAATACATTTACTGAAAAAAGGTTTATCTAACATATATTTTTTTCACCTAAAATGTTCCAAAGGCATATCTGCACACCCAAGTATTCAATTTCTGTTACCCATATATATCGAAAATCACACAATCTTGAAATTGCGCTTATTTTTCTCCTACTGAAGGGCTGGCCTCTTCCCCGATTTCCGATCTATTTGCATGGTATATCACGATACGTTCAGACTGACCTTACTATTTGCCATTATTTGAAATCTTACTTTATAAAATCCTTATAAGTATTGTTTAAATTTGGTTTAGGTGTCACAAAATTTGTAAAGTGAATGCGTAACAGGCTCTTTATCTGACATCATGTAAATAACCAAAAGACATCATGATTTCTCTTACAAATTGGTACCGTATTAAAGGTAAAATAACAATATTAACACGAAAGTTTCGCGTTGTAGGGATGTAAATTAATAAATAGAATCTTACATTCATGACTGTGTATGTTTGACTTCAATAAACTCGTTGAATAACAAGAATATCACAAAGCCTCACAGAGCCTCCTATCCTATCACTTTATACAACTCGTTTATTAAAGTCATTAATACAAAGTCACTCAAGTAAGATCCTCTATATAAGAAACTGTATAATGGGAATGGCATTTCTCTTGATCAAAAAATCTTACCTTCAAGTACTCCCAGATGGGAAACTGCAAAAATGAAAACGGCATTTCTCGAAACACAGTACTAGCGTAGCCACGGTACAGTCCTCTAAAACCCTGAAACAAACATTGACACTGTATTGTTTGTAACACATACATTAAAATACAATAATATTTTATTAAGAGCGCTGGATAATAATTCCATAAGAGCGCTGGATAATAATTCCATAACTAGAGCTATCACTGAAGGTGATGAAGACCCTGTTTTTTTATCAGTTGTTATGTGTATATGAAGTTTGGGAGCAACCCATTCAAAACTGTTTCAGGAATGCAAGTAGTAAAAACGTGTTACATGACATGATGCAATGGGACAAAAATGTGTTATGTGAATGGATGTTACGGACAGCGTGATGCCTACATAGCCCCCACTTCACCTTGTGAAAGCAAGGGTATAAAAATAATTCACAAGATAGGAAATTCTGATTTTTTACAAGTTGAAACACTAAGGTGCAAGAAGAAATGAACTGAATTGAATGTTGTTAAATGGCTCATAAACACATTATAGATTATTTAGAGCCATCACAGAGAGAGGGTGTGTCAAGTACATGTTCAATGTTAATTTCTGTTTTTCATAAGATAGTTCAGAAAAAAAAAAGAAGAAAAAATCCCTGTTTTTTGTATTTTTTCAAATTCTCTAATTTTTTTCTTCAAATTCCATAATTTTTGCATTTATTCAAATTCCCTGATTTTTGCATTTATTCAAATTCCCTGATTTTTGCATTAATTCAAATTCCCTGATTTTTGCATTTATTCAAATTCCCTGATTTTTTTCCGGCATTTACCTCAGTCCTTAATGTTGTTCTAAGCACATGTAAAGATGATAAATGGAAGTTAGACTGGGCTCTCTGCTTCACCACCTCTACAGGAACACGTATCAGACAGGCCATCTGCAATACAGTGTGTATTGTATGTTATAAATGTGAGTTCGACTCCTCTCGCTGCTTCACCACCTCTATGGTAACACGTATCACAGGCCGCCTGCAATACAGTGTGTATTGTTTGTTATAAATGTATGTGAGTTAGACTGGGCTCGCTGCTTCACCATTGCCCCCCTATTGGAACATGTATCAGACAGGCCGCCTGTAATATAGTGTGTATTGTATGTTATAAATGTGAGGTAGACTGGGCTCTCTGCTTCACCAACTCGACAGGAACACGTATCAGACAGGCCTCTGCAATATTGTATGTATTGTATGTTATAAATGTTAGTTAGACTGGGCTCGCTGCTTCACCATGGCCCCCTATTGGAACACGTATCAGACAGCCCGTCTGCAATATAGTATGTATTGTATGTTATAAATGTTAGTTAGACTGGGCTCGCTGCTTCACCATGGCCCCCTATTGGAACACGTATCAGACAGGCCGTCTGCAATATAGTGTGTATTTTATGTTATAAATGTGAGGTAGACTGGGCTCTCTGCTTCACCATGGCCCCCCTATTGGAACACGTATCAGACAGCCCGTCTGCAATATAGTGTGTATTTTATGTTATAAATGTGAGGTAGACTGGACTCTCTGCTTCACCATGGCCCCCCTATTGGAACACGTATCAGACAGCCCGTCTGCAATATAGTGTGTATTTTATGTTATAAATGTGAGGTAGACTGGGCTCTCTGCTTCACCACCTCTACAGGAACACGTATCAGACAGGCCTCTGCAATATTGTATGTATTGTATGTTATAAATGTGAGGTAGACTGGGCTCTCTGCTACACCACCTCTACAGGAACTCGTATCAGACAGGCCGCATGCAAAATATTCATGTTAGAGACATCCTTCGCAAGATAGTAAACATAGGGTTATTATTCAAGAACGAGTGGATTCAAGACGAAGTCAGTGACAAAACAAAAAACATGTCTACTATTGTGTGAAAGATTTTCTTATATTAATTAAACCCACAGTTAAATAATCTATTCATTACATTTTAAATCAGTTTGTATACGATTTTAACCAAAATGTTTCGCTTTATTGAAAGTTCTCGCCATCATTCCACTTTATTAACGTCATAACTCAATGTCACAGTTAGTTACTTTGTTCTCAGTTAGTTATTAATATTTAGTGATTATGAATATTCTTTCATTGAAATATAATAAAGTAGTTTTACAGACCACTTCACCAGAAGATGCTGCCACCATATGGACAACTGGGCCCTTGTTATTTCCAGCCAAGTATTTTATGCTCTCGTATGTAAGGAAAAACAGTGAAGCTGAAAAACATAAATTACTAATGACATATATACGCTATAATTTAATTATACTAGAAGGGTGTTCCACAGAGCACTGGTGTCACCTGCCATGTGAGTATTGGGAAGTTTCATGAACATAGTTCAAATACTTTTCAAGTTATGGCCAAGGTTAGATTGCAGGTTAAGTGTGACGGACGGGTGGACGGACAACGATGGACAAAGTGAACCCTTAGTGTCTGCCATGCTACGCAGGTGACCGAAAAACACAGATTTCACTGTACTGCTATACTTTGGCTAGAATATATTCATCATTGTAAACTTTGACCTACTTAAATTATAATGAAGGTGTTTATGTTACATTTACAGAATGACTAATAAACGAACAAGCATTAAGAAACATGGTTATTCATAAGAAATACAGTTTAACACGCATTAAAGGTCACTCACACCTGAATTAAGATGGAGCCCAATGAAATAAATCAAATACAGATGTGTTCAGAAGCCATCTCAAGCACTTACATGGCCGGGATAGTAAAGACGATATTTCTAAAACTTTCTCGTCTCACCGCTGTAGGTTCGAACCCCACTGGCAGCTCTACTTGTCAAGTGAGAAAGTGTCGATTATTGCGTATGGCGGGAGGTATACAGTACTGGTTGTAACCCCCAAAAAAATGGGCAGTCTGCCTTACATGTGATAAAAATTATGTAAAACACCATTCAAACAAATCAGAAGCCATCTATCTAAAAGTAATGTTTTTCTTTGGCAACTTCTGGAAGAGGCTGCACTCCTTGAATTTCAAATAACACAATCCAGACCAACCTGTAGGGGCTGAACCCAAGGCAGCAGATGCCAGGCCAGAATAGATCCCACGAAAACCACCCGCCTTCCAGAACCCCTGAGCACTCTGGAGGCGTGTCTTCATTGTATCGAGTGGAAACAGGGTAACATCCACGGAGGTTCCCGCTGCTCCACCTGCCTATATACAAAAAAGTAACAAATATGAACATGCTTGGAAAGGTGGGACCATGGTGTAATGGGACCATGGTGTAATGGGGCCATGGTGTAATGGTTAGGACCACGTTTTAGTAATCCTGGGATCATGCGTTCTATCCTAGCCAGGACCGAATTTGGATTAATTCTCAAAATACTTAAAAAATAATTTCACACTTGACCAACCTTCGCCTCTCACCGCTGCAGGTTCGAATCCCACTGGGAGCTCGACTTGTAAGTGAGGAAGTGTCAATTCTTACGGATGGCGGGAGGTGTACAGTACTGGTTCTACCTAGGAAAAGTGGGTGGTCTGCCTCCACCACAAAAAGTCGACCGTCATATATAACCTTACATGTGTTGAAAATGACATAAAACACCATACAAACAAACACACCTGACCAGTCCTTCTGATGTGACTAACTGAAGTCTGCTTGCCAAAATGCCCAGTGCAATACATCAAGGATAAATAAACGTTTATGCGCAGAAGGAGCATGATTCAGGCTCAGTAAACCTCTTGATACTAATAACTGGCATGTTCTCAATCTGATTTTTTTTTTCAAAAATGTTTATTTCTCAGAGATCAGCTGATAAGCGTGTATACCCAACCCAGGGCCTTTTTCAGAAATTGGGGTTTAGCCATTTTTGTGGGGAAAAAACATGATTTTTCAAGTTTTGGAGGCAATAGTGCGACTGTTAACGAGGCAAAGGTTGGACAGGTGCGAAATTGTTGGTAAAGAGGTTATATCTACCTTTCTTATGTATAAATTTACTTGTACAAACATTTAAAGAAGAGAATCTGAACTCTATGCGGTTATAAATCAGTACACAATGCGGTTATAAATCGGTACGCAATGCGGTTATAAATAGATGGTTACGACGAACAACATTTTGAATGGGGAATTATTCTGAAAGAGGAAAATGTTTAAGGTTATTTTGGGGGGGAAAAGTGACGTTTTGTGATTGGGGAAGAAGGGTAAAAAGGCCCTGCAACCATCAATGTGATGAATAAAAACATAGGATATTGGTGCAAATTAAATAGTATTTCTGTCAAGTTATGGTGGAAATATTAGAACACATACGTGAAGCCTAGAAGTTCTTAATGAGGCTCTACCTATACCTGCAGCATATTAATGCACTTTTATGTAAACCGTGCTATTTTATGAGTATTCTGTTCTGTGAAGAAATGTTTTATACTATTTTCTATTATTTCTGTAATTTAGTATTCATGGTGAAAATAAAGTCTTCAATAAAGGGCTGTCCTAAAAAGTTTTTATTCTATTAACATTTCCTGTTGTTGTTTTTTACAAGTGGCTCAGACATGTACAATATTCTTCAGCTGAACAACAAAATATTGGAAAGAATTCCAATTACTAGCAAACTATTTGTTCAGAGAATTCCGTAATTGGCTTAACTGAAACATTAACGAATGAAATGTGATCTTTTCAGAAGACCATTTATCAACAATAACGAGTATTACATAAGGGTAAAACATTGCCTTTTACCCACTTCACAGTCCTCTTTATTTACTGGGTAAACTTTATATCACCTGGTTCACATAACAATATAGGTCAGGCGCTTACCTGCCTATACGCAGATACGCAGCTGCATAATGAAAATCTGAGATGCAAAACTTTTTTTTACCGTATTTTATACATTATTTGAACATAGCTGACATATGGAGCTTGATGGCATGACACTAATTTACTCTTGTGTAGTAAAAACATCAAAATCTGTAAGAAAATCCGTGTATTTTTGGTTCATCATTTTGCTACCAAAACTGGGCGTGTTTATTTGTATTTTTGGTTCATCATTTTGCTACCAAAACACAGCAAAACTGAGCGTGTTTATTTTTTTAAAAATCCGGGGAAGCATGCCCCCGGACCCCATTAGCATGGTCAAACCCAATCTTGCGTATTGGGAAAAAGCCTCCAGGTACGCGCCTGTCGTTAGAGTCTCTTTAAAATAGACCACACTTACCAGTAAAGCTGATACGAAATATCCATAATTATTCTCTTTAACCATCTTTCTTCAATGCTCATCTGACCTCTTAACTCTGTTACTGTGCTATCTGAAACAACAAATAAAATCGTCTTTAGGCTATTATACCAAATCTTCTATTTACATTAAATGAAAAGGTTTTGTCAGAACAAATAATAAAATCAACAAAAATTAATAATTGTTTTCTATCTTTATCAGAAATTTTGCTTAAGTTTGAGGACCCTATGGCATAAAAATACACATTTGTACATTTTAATGTTTATTATTTGGAGCAACTTAACCCTTAACCCGCTAAATATACATAATGGACTGTTCTTTCTTTGAATTAAGACCATTCCATTCATGTGACAAAGGGGTGTTTTTGGGAAAATGACTGGTCAGCAGCCAGACATTGTAATCCTGATCAGCCTACGAGTTACTCGCAGGCTGATCTGAGTTTACAATGGACGCAAAGGCTATTATAGTCGTGCTTAGCGGGTTAAGGGTTAATGCAGTTTTACAGCATGGAACTCTGTTACCACAGAATAAGTTTGAGAGGATGCGGTTGATCAAGTCACTGGTATATCCAGGTGGTGGATCATCTTAAAGAGCATGGTGAGTTTACCGTTCTTTTTACATCTGGACTTAAAGGAAATTTAGGCAGACAGTCAAAGAATCTTTATTATTGAGAGTTCTGATAAACTTAGGAAAGAGTGAGTGAATTATCAAAATCGTATGATAAAAAAAGATATGATCATTTGAAGGTTGTCTTGAAATGGATATGAAACTGCCATTTTGAGAACTATGCAGGGTAGTGATGGGTAATCGGTTGAAATTGACAACCGATCATCGGTTACAATCGGTTGGGTGTAACCGATCAATCAACGGTCATAATCGGTTAGCCAATAAGAAGAAGAACGAGTGCATTAATCTGAGTTTTAGGCCTTAAACTTAGAATAATTCCTAAATAAGTGTAATAATAATGTATTCTTACTTCTTATGCCATTGTTATTTCATTTTAACCAGCAAAATAATTCTAATTGATATAAATGTGTTTATTTTTGTATATGCTGATGTTCACAAGTGTTTTTCGAAACTGTTGTCTCCTGGATAATCATGCTTATTTTTAACACTAATTAACGTGCATTTTTACATTTTACCGATGATCGATTATAGACTTTCATAATTGATCATCGTAATCGGATTCCTAAGTAACCGATGATCGGTCGCAACAGATTAATCGATACATCACTAATGCAGGGCAAACAAATGTCACTTGTCCGCTCGTCATTGATGCAGACAAGTAGAAGTTCAGATAAATTCTTTAACAATTTATAATTATATTCAACAATATTACAATATAATCTATTGGAAAAAAAAGTGTTTAATAGAAATCTATAGAGAGAAAAGGTAGATGATAGCAAAATAGAAAAAAGAAGAATATAGTATGAGTATAGTAAGAGGTATATCTATGGAAAGTGGTTGTTTCTAATTAACCTTCTATCTCTATTTCATTTCTCAAATGTCAACAAAGCTCCATTTGGCATTGTCTTCTTAGAGAATGCAATAATTTCTGTTTTAGAACAACCTTTTAAGTTTAATGGTCGCATCTTCTTTGTTTTTCATCCGATTTTGATAATTGTTTCACCTTTTTCAAAGTATGTAATCACTCTCAAAAATAAAGATTATTTGGCTGTAACACTACATTCCATTTAAGCATGTTTAAACATGTATGGATCCAGTCGAGGTGCAGCTCAGGTGCTCCAACACAGAAGATTGATACTCATATTACTCAAATCTAAGACTTCTCTAACATGTTCAAAGCTCTTTTAACTATTGAATAAAAAAAAAGGCTTTTTATACCAGAGACAGCTCGGAATAGTATTACTGTATGGGTTGGTGATATACCATGAACCTCTCCTCACTGGACCATTTCTATCTTCTGTTTTGTTTGTTTTTGAATGGTGTTTTACATAATTTTTAGCATATTTTAGGCCATATATGACAGTCATTTTTTGTGGTAGAGGCAGACCAACCAGTTACCCAGTTTTCTGGTTACCCAGTTTTCTGGAAAGAAGCGGTACTGTACGCCTTCCGCAATCCGTAAGAATAGACACTTTCTCACTTACAAGTTGTCTTTCGAGTGGGATTCGAACTTGCAGCGGCAAAAGGCGAGAAGGTTTACAGCGCAACGTTGTTAATCCTTCGACCACGGAGGCGCTACCTTCTTTGTACGCTTTTGAGTTGGCAGAACAGTACTATAAGGTAACTCATACCAGAGAGTAGTATACATGGCATATGGACTGTGTGTCCTCGTTTGATTTTTTTTTGTTCATTTTCAAAATCTGAGAGTTACATATTTTAACTGCTTTCTCAATGCAAAGATGTATGATTGTTTATCAATGGCAATGCATCAGTACATTGAGGATTTTATAGTCTATAGGACATGTCCTTTCAGCATGTAGTTAGTGAGCATAGCTAGGGTCATCTTTTTGACATAGAGATGGTGTGTAGCTCGAACCTTGATTGAAATCCATGCCCCACATATTTTCCCATGCTGCATGTTGTCTTGTACGGTAATGCAATCCTGTCTTGTCTCTATAATCACTATCTATAATTGATGTCTGTAAATGATGATTCAGAATCAAAGAGTCGATGTTTTGAACTAAACCATGGGATAAAAAGTACGGTACGCGAATCAACGCGAGACCCCTAGCTTACAGGGCGAGTGCTCTACCAACTGAGCTAACTGGGCCACCGGGTACGCAATATCACCACACTTTGATACAATACTGCATAACAAATAAATGTCAGAGAGGTCATTAAATAGATCAATGAAATATCAGTGGCAATGGTCCTAAATGCTTTCAACAACACTCATAGTGTAAATGTCATGCAAGGAACACGTTCAAAATTACTTCAGGATAGTAGTACATTACCTTTACCACTGAACGATCTCATTAAAAGCGCGTACTTTATGAGAATGCATCCATTTATCTTGCAACTTGCATGTTATGAAAACGTGATGTGTCGGTGTCATTATCTCCCTTGTGGAGAGTAGCAGTTCCCCAAGGGAAATAACCGAAATGAGTCTTCAGTCTGCCCAAGATTGTGCCCAAGTATATGTATATATACATAGAAGGCTGGAGACTAATGTCACACTCGTTTTGTTTTTTTTCCTCTTAAATGGTCCGTGCGTAAATGTCACTCAGCGATTGATGAGATATACATTTTTCTTCGTTTCTGCAACATTGTTTTACCAAAATATGTTGATTCTCTTAATGAGCAGACTAATAGATCACACAAATTGGAACAACGCTGTGAGGAGCTATCTACAGAAATTCTGAGGGGGAAAGATAAACTTTTGTCCGAAAAGATGCATAACGCTAGTGTAAACAATATCAGTAACAGATTATTCAGCGATATTGTACAAACAAACAGACCGCAAGTGGAAGCCTCTGGTGGAAATAACACTAGTAAATCTGATACTAACAATAATCAAAACAACCCCCATAGCCAAAACAGGCATGTTGACCCCAAGAAGAAAATTCTTCTTCTCGGGACTTCTAACATTGAACAAATAGATCCTGAGAGAATGAGCTCCCAGTACAGTATATGTAAACGTATAACTTACACAATGAATGAGGCAACAACATTGATAAACAATAATTTGGTAAATGAGCTAGCAGCACCTGATGCTGTAATTCTACATACCCTAACTAATGATCTTAAACAGAAATCTGCCTCAGAATGTGCCCAAGAAATGGGTGATTTGGCTACGGTTGTGTGTGAAAGTTGGCCTCAAACAAAGTTGATTGTCTCTCTGGCTACCCCTAGAGGTGATGACATTTCATTAAATAATAAGGCACAGTTGGTTAATGCCATTTTGAAAGATCAGTTTACAGAATCAAACAACATCACATGCTGCGATAACAGCAATCTTGCAATGCGGAATGTACCAATTAATACATTCTTTAACCAGTGAAGTAATAATCTCTTAATTATTACTTCACTGCTTTAACCAACGTGATAAATATCATCTTACTCAAAATGGGGTAGCCCGGTTGGCAAACAACATGAGAATCTGTGTGGATTCAGCTCTTGGCCTAACCAGGGCATCTCCCTTAAATCAGAGGTGTTGGGACAGGGATAATGCTAGTCAAGTTCAGAGATCATCATATAGGAGAAATCAAGGGTACGGACAGCGGCGTCCATGGAACCGTTAATCAATAATTGCCAGTTGTTAATCAATAATTGTCAGTTGTCAGTGATTAGGCGAATTCTTTGATAAGACAGAATTGTATGGTTTTTGATTTTGTCATTTCATTTCATTATATATATATATGTGTGTATATAAATATAGCATTTGGATCATTTGTTTCTTAAATTTGAATTCAATAACAGGATTCAACAATATATAGTGTAACAAGTATACTTTTGCTAAAATAACCCAGATACCCTTGTTTTGAAGGTTTATCTATTGCATTTTAGAAATTATCTATACTGTTTATGTCGGTATAGCTTTTAAAAATCTGTATCATAAGTTTACCCATTCAAACTAGATTTGGGATAAGTAGAATTGTAAACTGCTTGCTCCAAGTTGGAGCGGTGTTCGGGTGACTTTAGTATCACATTTTAATCTAGTATTTAGTGGTTGTTTTTGATGTGTTTTTTTATATTTTCGTATGTGTTTCTATTTAATATTAGGCTATTTGTGTACATTCTGTGTAGCGTGTCTCCAATACCATTTAATACCTAATTACCTTGTTTTAAGGACAATTTTATTCTTCACAAAGCTGGGCCAGTTGATTTGTTGATACTATTACCTTGTGAAGACAGAGCATTCATACTGTTTATAATAACTATTGTATTCATTTTTGGTTATAGTTTTTATGACACCTTGTGTCTTAACTTTGTTGTATAACTTTAATAGACTACCGTTTAATCAGTATTGAATAGAGCACTTTTTCACATAGCACTGAGTAGAGCACAGTCTTAGTATTACATATTATAAAAAAATATTTATATACATTTTACTTGCATTTTTGTGGAGTGTCATCACTCGTCATTGAGATATAATTGTGTATAGTTGTTAAATATACAGTAGTTAGTAACATAAAGCTCAAAGCTTTTATTTCTAATCAATAATATTTGTAATCAATAATATTTGTAATCAATAATAAATTGATATGTCACCTAAACTCCCTGTCAAACAGGTGTCTTCCCTGAGTATGTGCTTCTGGAATGTAGGTGGATTACGGTCAAAATTGTTCGACAAAACCAAAGATAAAGTGTTTATAGACAACATCTCTCAGCATGATATAATTTTTCTAGCAGAGACTCACCTTGGCTATAGCGATTCAGTAGCTATAGACGGTTATACATATTTTACTGTGTGTCGTCAAGTCTCAAGCTACAACAGGCATTATGGGGGTCTTGCTATTCTTATTAAGCAAGGGATCAGACATGGGGTAAAAATACTTCCAATAACTAACTCAGAATTTCACTGGATACAGTTGGATAAAAAATATTTCCATTTTTCTAAAGATATTTGTATATGTACCATTTATTATCCACCAAGTTCATCTTTATATACAAAACGTTTAGAGGTAGATATACTCAACATATTAGAAGAAGATATTTGCATATACAGAGATAAGGGGGAGGTAATCCTGTGTGGTGATTTTAATGGTCGTACCTCTTCTGAACCAGATTTTATAGAAAATGACTTCTCACATTCCCTTAAATCAAAACTATTCTGTAGATTCAGTATTTAAACGTGACAGTCTTGATCAGGTATCTGATGCTAGGGGTAAAGAAATACTTGAACTGTGCCTTTCAAACAGGCTTAGAATTCTTAATGATAGAACCTTTGGTGACACCTTAGGTCATTTTACTTGTTATACACCTCAAGGCAGTAGCGTTGTTGATTATGCCATTTTTTTCTGAAGAATTGTTATCTCAGGTGTTACATTTTGCCGTTGCAGATTTTGTTCCCACATTATCTGATACACATTGCAAAATTTCTTGGAACATTATTGCTGAGTTTCCATATCATTTGAATAACAAACAAACCAGGCCAATGCCCACTAAGTACATATGGAATGAACAATCAGTAAATTTCAGTCGGCTCTAATAGATCCAGATGTAAATGAGCAAATTCATAATTTCATGAATAAGGATATTGAACTATCGGACGCTAGCATAAACAAAGCATGCGTTGACGTACAAAATATAATATTATTGGCAGCGAATAAAGCACTCCGATTAGCTAAAAACAATAACAATAGAAAGAAACAAAATAAGAAATGATTTGATAATGATCTAAAATCCATGCGCAGTCATGTTATGAGTAAAGGTAAATTGTATTCTAAATATCCATTCGATCCTATTATAAAGGGCAGTTATTATAAGTTATATAGGCAATATAATAAACTCCGTAAGTATAAGGCTAAACATTTTAAGGAAACTATTTTATCTCAGTTAGATGATTTACAAAGTGAAAATCCCAAAGCTTATTGGAAGCTCATCAGCTCACTAAAGGATGAAAATAAAAAAGACCATGCACAATCTGTTGAGGCTTCAGAATGGTTTGATTACTTCAAAGATCTTAATTCTATACCTGCTACATTCACATCCAGATTAGATGAACTTGATTCACAATTAAATGATATGGAAACGAACGACTCGAAACTGTTCAATCAATTAGATTTTCATATAACCACTAAGGAAATTCAAGAGTCTATTAAATTAAAGTCTGGCTCTTCCTCAGGATTAGCACTTATATCAAATGAAATGCTTAAAGCAGGTCAGTCCGTCCTGTTACCCTCACTAGAATTTTTTTTTAATAAAGTACTTATTTCTGGCTTTTACCCAAATGAATGGACACATGGTTACATAACATAATTTTTAAGGCAAAAGATCCACAGAATCCAGAAAATTACAGAGGTATAGCCGTTACTTAGTTTAATAATATTTTATTGCAGATATGTTACAATACATCAATTCAACATCACAATATTCATAGAAACATATGCAAATGGATTGAACTACAAGTTATTACAACATTAGTTACAGTTCTCTCCATTGTGGCTGAAAAAGTGTATATGATTATCGGTTTGAAATTGTAACAATATATTTAAATATAAATTTGATACAGAAAAACGAAGAAAGAAAAACAAAAATATAATAATAAAAAAATCCAAAAATGTAAACTCTGCCGTGCCATTCTACCCCCACGCAATCTCCACCGAAATAACACCACAATATCCCCGTTCAGGCTGATAGAAACATAGCGACAGTAGATATAGACACAATAAAACGTTATATTGATACAAAGTTAAGGATTTTGGAATCGTTTAGTGTTTTTAATATAGTTTTGCACTTGAGTAAATAGAATATGATTTTCCTCGTCTTTTAGTTGATCGATGCCGTATAAAAGTTTGTGAGTACTTAAAGGATGAAATATACGAGTGTCTAAAAATAATTGCCGTCTTTCATTTCTGAAATTTACACATCTAAACAAATAATGCTCAACATCTTCAAAACCATTACCACATATACAATTGGGATTATCCCTCAAATGATTAAGAAAGAGATCAGCGTCTAAATTGCTGCAGTTGTTTCGCAAACGCGCATGTCGAACTGAAAGGTATCTATCACCCAGTATGTAGTATTGGGGTACTATCGGTGGTTTAAAGTAATTGTTAAGTCTAGTTTTAAAACTCGAAAGGGATGGTGCTTCGCGAATATTGATATCAAGTTCATTCCAAACTTTTAGAGATGACGGTAAGACTGATCTCGAAAACAGTTCTGTTCTTCTAGGTAAAGTAACGAAGTTGGAACTGTTTATCAAGTTGTAAGGATTCGATTCCGAAACAGTTGCAGGGAATATTTCATTCAAGTAACTCGGTAAATCTCCATTTGTAAACTTAAAGGTCAATATCAACTTTTGGATGTGTCTTCGGTCGGCCGGAGAGACCCAACCAATTTCAGTTAACAATTGTTGTATAGAGACAGAACGAGTCAGGCCAGTAACTATTCTCGCGGCTTCATATAGTATTTTTTCTAAGTTATCTTTTTCATAATTTGTACAACTATCCCATATTATAGCCGCGTATTCTAAAATAGGGCGAAGGTAAGATTTATATATTTGATTAAGCGTTTGACGTTTTAATTTAAATTTCATTAATTTCATTGAACCTAATACCTTAGACGCAGATATTACAATATTTGAAATATGTTGATGCCAGGACCCATCATGACTAAGGGTTACTCCTAGATGTTTATGATGGTCAACAAAGTTAAGTTGTATATTTTCAAATATCAAAGACGGACGCTTTCTGTTTGCAAGTGAAAAGAAGATAACTTCAGGTTTGGATGGATTAAATTTTACTAGCCATTGCTTTGACCAATTCGATATTTTACACAAGTCCTCATTAATTGTAGTTTCCATATAATCTAAATCGGATGTAGATACCGCAATAGAACTGTCATCAGCAAATAGCCTTGTTGTACTAAGCAATGCATCAGCTATGTCGTTTATATAAATTAAAAACAATAATGGTCCTAGAACAGACCCTTGGGGTACGCCGGCATTTGGAGTTTTTATTTCAGAAAAGGTCGAACCAACGAAAACTCTTTGTTTACGATCAGTTATATAATTATTTATCCAATTAAGAAGGTTGCCTGAAATGCCATGTTGTCGGAGTTTAAAAATTAAAGCTGCGTGCCAGATGCGATCGAAAGCTTTGGATATATCAAAAAATACCATACATGTAAATTTGTTTTCATCAATCGCTTTGCATATTTGATTATAAATATCAATTAGTTGATAAACTGTTGAGTGACCAGGTAAGAAACCAGACTGGTTTTTAAATATTAAATTATTGGTAAGCAAAAAATTAAAAATATGTTTGAATACCACGCGTTCCATAACTTTTCAAACGCAGCTAATTAACGATATTGATCTATTGTTTGAAGGTGAATCTTTATCACCTGATTTAAAAAGTGGCATAACATTAGCTAATTTCCAGCATTGTGGAAAGATATTTTCTTGAATTGAACGATTAAACAGAATACACAGGGGGCAACATATTGTTTTTGAAGTTTCTTTCAGGACTCTATGACTTATTTCATCTGGCCCACTAGCTTTATTTATCACTAAAGTTGATAGGATATCAGAAATTTCATTTTCAGTAATATTAATATCATTGATAGTATTGATCGTCTTGGGTATAAATTGTGGTAGAGTGGCATTGGTGTCGTCAACAGTTGATATTGATGTAAAAAAGTCATTTAATAAATTTGCCTTTTCTTCGTCAGATACAGAATATAAACCATCGTTGTTCTTTAAAGGTGGTATGACGTTACAACTGTTAGCGTTTTCTTTAATTAACATTTTGATTATTTTCCAGTACTGTCGAGGATTTGCAGAATTCATATCACTTAGAGAAAATTCAAGTTGATTAAAAAATATTTCTTTAGCATGCTTTTTCATATTATTAACTTTATTTCGAAGGTCTTTATATAAGCGCCAATCAGATTGATTGCCTGAACGTAAAGCTATTGATTTTTTTCTATCGCGTTTACGAGATGCAAGTCGAATTTCAGAATTATACCAAAGCTTATCATTTGGACGAATTGTTACGAAACTAGTTGGAATGCATTCCTTCATGAGATCAGTGAGTTTATTAATAAAACTATTTGCAGCGATATCTACAAAATCTGTATGCAAAAAAGTCCAGTCTGTTGATCTCATTAAATTATTCAACTTTTCAAAATCAGCACGTTTTTAATTCCAGACTCTTCTTTGAAACGGTATATTTATACAAAATTCGCTTTTAATGAAAGCATATGTACTATAATGATCACTGATACGATTTGCTGTTTGATAAACGCCAGAATCATAAGAAGTTAAATGATTAGAGATAGCGATTGGATCTATTAAAGTGCTTGAAGTGTTATTTACACGAGTAGGATCTTTAATTATATTTATCATATTATTAAGAGTAAGTATATCTCCAAATTTATGATTTGACATGTTTAATTGGTATTCATTAATGTCACCTAAGATAATGATATTTGAAGTTATTTCAGAAGCATGTTCCATGCAGACGTTTAACCTGTCCCAGAATTCAACTGCATAGTGCGGTGGTCGATAAAGTGTGCATATTAGAAAAGACTGGCTATTATCTTTAATTTCAACCCATATTGATTCAGGAAGTAAATATTCCAATTCAATTTTCCTATCAGGTCTTAAATGGGGCGAGATATACATTAATAATCCGCCGGAATGAGATGTATTATCCTTACGGAACATAGCATCAAAAGTTTAGCCGTTACGTCATGCTTAGGTAAACTGTTTAACAGTATCCTCAAAGCCAGGTTAGATACGTTTTTACAAAAGCACCAACTAATCAGCTCTCTTCAAATTGGATTTTCAAAAAAATCTAGAACCTCAGATCACATGTTTATCCTTAAAAGTCTTATTGACAAATATATCAACTCTGGTACCAAACAATTATTCACTTGTTTTATAGACTTCCGAAAAGCATTTGATACCGTTATACACTCGGGCATAAAGATTAAACTCCTTAAAATGGAGATAGGGGGACTCTTTTACGAATTAATTAAAAATATGTATCAAAAGAATCTTCTATATGTAAAGGTAGACAGCAATTCTGTAACGGATTCCTTTGTTTCACAGATAGGTGTTAGGCAAGGAGATAATCTCAGTCCGAACCTGTTCAAAATCTTCATTAATGACCTGCCAGATTATTTATCTGATACTGCTGATCCGGCTATTCTTAACAACACTAGGCTAGATTGTCTTATGTACGCAGATGATGTTGTTCTTTTATCTACTACAGCTCTTGGGTTACAAGAAAAATTAAACAAGCTTAATCTCTTTTGTCAGGATTGGTGTCTCCGACGGAAGATTACCATTGTTCGGAAATTTCAAACCACAAATTAAATACATATATCAAACTGAAAAAATAAACGCAATTAAAAGTTTTACATTTGATAAATTCGAAAAACCTTGGTTGACTTATAAATCCCTACTTAATAATTAGTTTTGTTTTAAATTTTAAGTTACACTGTGCAACACATCTAGCTTGTTTCATCTATCTTGTTCCTTCTTCTTGTTTTTTGTTTTGTCTGTTTTGACAAAGGAAAAATCCCAAGAAATGTGTAATAACTGTTAAGGTATGTTCCCCGCTGTTCCCACTGAATATGGAAGAGTCACACCTCCATATAAATATCTTGTCTTTTCTTTATATATTTAGTGGATAACACCATTTTTGTTTCACGGTCAACTGTTGGAAAACTCAGCAGAGATGGTATGTGGATCTTGTATAAAAACTGAAACACTCATAGTTGATTATGTTAGCATTGTATCTATCTACGTTAAACAATTCTTTATACAAGATATATATGCTGGGTTTTGAAAAAAACACAAATATTTCTTTACAATTATCAATGAAGGCGTATTTAAGTAACAAAATAAATATTTTGAAAATTTTGTAAATATCAAGATTTAAAGGGACACACAGCAATCTGGTGTATTTGTAAATACAATTTTTTTTATTATTATTTTTTTTTTTTTTTGAAAGACCCTCAGATTGCAGAGAGCCCCTTCTATCAAAATTGTATTTTAAATCTTCTTTTGAATATTGTAAAGAAATATAAAAAAAAACTCCCCATTTATATAGTTTCTAATCAAGATATGCATTTTTTTTTCTTCTAAATATTTTGAAAACTGTTCATATATAATAAATAGTATGCATATTACATCTATATATGTACGGTTTGTTGACACCCCGACCCTCACAGACCTATTACGGGGTGAATAAATGGATTACCATTAATTTGGTGATCGAAATTTAAAAAAAAGGATTGGTGTCTCAATATTAATATTTTGAAATCTAAAGTGTTAATCTTTAATAAGGCCGGTAGGCTAGTAAAAGAGAAACATGTCCTTCAAAACCAATCTTTAGAATGTGTCTCCTCTTATAATTATCTTGGAGTTACATTTTGTGCATCTGGTTGTTTTTCACGCGCTCGAAGTGACTTGTATAAGAAAGGTTTGAAAGCCCTTTTTACGTTAAAGAAATTTTTTAACTCCATGCATCCGGGTATATCCACAAGTGTGCATGTGTTTGACCTTACACTCAAGCCAATTTTACTATATGGTAGTGAGTGCTGGGGATCTTTTGGAAAAAGGAATTTTAATCCTTGTGACTTTACTAAACTGTCTCATAAGTTTGAATTTGAAAAATTACATATAAGATACTGCAAATATATTTTAGGGGTACATAAGAAAACCACCAACTTTGCTGTTATGTCTGATTTGGGTCGTTTTCATAATGTTAAAATATTATCATCGTCTAGTAAATAATCCGTCCAACCTTCTTGCTGATGGTTTGCTTGAATCTATAAGTCTTCATCATAAAGGTATTCACTCATGGTACTCAGAAATTATATCAATTCTTGAAGTACTTAACATGGACATTGATCAATTTTCTCCCCACTCTCCCTCAGTAATGTCAATGTCAAAACTTGTAAAAACAGTAAAACTAAAATTAATTGAAAAATTCCAGGAAAACTGGGACAAAGATAAAACTAAGCTCCTTCATGGAAAATTGAGAACTTACTTTAAACATGATTTCCAATTAGAAGAGTACCTGTGTAGTATTGATAATTTTGAAAAACGTAATGCCGTTGCTAAATTTCGTCTAAGTTCCCATAGACTTAAAATCGAAACTGGAAGGTATACTAATACTCCGGTGGAACATAGATTGTGTGAACATTGTACCAGTAATTCTATAGATGATGAGATGCATTTCTCCTAACATGTCCTTATTATTCATATGAAAGAACTAATTTATTAACATGCATATCTTCAGAATGTTCTAATTTTTCCAGCCTTGATTTGAATAATCAACTTATTTGGCTATTATCTTGTGAAAATATACACATTCTGAAAGCATTAGTTACTTACTTAATACAGTGTTTTAAAAAACACAATTAACCCTAATAGTCATTATAAATAATGATATATAATTCCTGGTGTGATTATAGTTTAATGTACTAGAGGTGACTTTTCTCAGTGTATGTGCTCTGGTTTATTTTGTTATTGTGTGTTTGTTACTTACCAATCATTGCAATCAATGTACTAAATTACTTGCTCCTTTGAGGGCCCTTAATTGGTTAATAAAATCTTGTAAATCGTGTTGGTACCCTTTCCCTACAGCGCTCCCTACTCTCTCTTCGTGAAGAGAGTGGTAAGCGCAGTGGGGAAGGGTACCAGACTAATCTTGAGTGCGTTCAGGGTTCTCCCATGGTAACCATGTTCACAGCCACCCCACACACCCCCACCCCATAAAGTAGAGAGAGAATAGGGAGAAAGAAGAACTTGTGTTGTAGTATAGAATAGAATAGAATAGTGCTTTATTACCATAAAGGGCCCACAAGGGGCATAATACAACATGTCAAACTTATCAATTAAACAATGTGAATACAATAATAATCATAAAATAAGAATAAAAACGGAAATATATATGAAATATAGTTATATTCATTATAATTAATTATATGCAACAATTTACTAGATTGCAAAAGGCAACATGACTAAATAAAAATGCATTCAGATAAAAGTCAGTCTGCACAAGATTGTGCCCAAGTATATGTATATATACATAGAAGGCTGAAGACTAATGTCACACTCGTTTTGTTTTTTTACCTCTTTAATGGTCCGTGCGTAAATGTCACTCAGCGATTGATGAGATATACATTTTTCTTCGTTTCTGCAACATTGTTTTACCAAAATATGTTCAACTGATTTGGATGTCATATTTGATCACAGACATAGTAATACATTTGTTATTAGGTCTGTGATTTCATCAATTAAATTATAAAATGAATAAATACGTTAATTATTTGTCAAAAACAAAATTTAGTCAACGGTAAACAATTGAAAATATCATAATATAAATATAAACTTTAAAAATGTAATTGTTTAATATGGGACATATCTGGGGGTGGGAGGGGGCCTTTTGACTATTTGAAAATACATAAGGGGGACGTTTTGACCAAAACGGGGACGTTTGACCAGGAGACGTTTTGACCGACATCCTAGCTGTATTTCTTATAGGACAGAAGTGAAAGTATGAGCCAAGAGTTCAACATTTATATACGCCACCGGCACTTGAGCCGCAAATATTATCTGAATTATCTAACCTAGCGTAAAACAATAAACGGAATCAACAAAGAAACTCGGATATATAAATTAGTAAATGCGGAATGTTATTGTACAAATCAAATGTTACTGTAACGGCGTATCATACAGATGTAGAAAGAAATATGTAATTGTTTCTCCTTGCCAGTTTACTACTAACGAAATGTATTTGCAACTTCAAAGTTTTTGTGTTTTTTTAACATTTTATTTGAATATCAAGTGTACAAACATTTATATACCATACATATATAGATGCATTATAGTCTACCTGCTCCTATAGTAAATTATAACTTCAGTAAATATGTGGAATGGATTTAACTTCCTTCCAGTTGTAAATAAAAGCAGTAGAACTAATGTATCACAAACATTTTACACAGCTTATATCACAACATATTTTGAACTGCATTCCACCTTGATTTAATTGCATTAGATTTGTATAAGGGGTACATATATGTTGAGAATAGTTCCATAGCTCTGTAACTTTTCACTTGTTCTAAAAATATCGTATAGTTAGGTAGACATTTTCTCAGTTTGCAAGAATAGACATACTGCTTATAGATAAGCACAACTAAATACAAAATATAATCAATATCTGTTGAGCATGGTGTGCCAAGAAAAATGGACTCAAAGTTACCGTGTTTGCATTAGCTTCTCACTTCTGCGGGTTCGAATTTCAGTGGCAGGTAATTTCAGTGGCAGGTAATTTCAGTGGCAGGTAGTGGCAGGTAATTTCAGTGGCAGGTAGTGGCAGGTAATTTCAGTGGCAGGTAATTTCAGTGCAAGTAATTTCAGTGGCAGGTAATTTCAGTGGCAGGTAGTGGCAGGTAATTTCAGTGGCAGGTAATTTCAGTGGCAGGTAGTGGCAGGTAGTGGCAGGTAATTTCAGTGGCAGGTAATTTCAGTGGCAGGTCGACTTATAATGAACGACATTTCCTACAGTTTCTTCATATTTTTTCATATAAACAACTATTTTTTAAGACTTGGTAAATAGCTAGAATGGTTTATCCTAAGCAAATTTAAGCTTAACAAATAATAGGTTACCAGCATGGTTTCGGAGATATCTTCAGACAAATATATGACCCAATTCGTTTTGACCTCCGATTTTGGCAAATTTTCTACAATTTCAGTAGGCCCTATAACCTACATGTGTAGACAAAAAACAAGATATTTAGTAAAAAAAATCAAATCGAATTAAATTAATTGTATTCAAGCTCAACATACATGATCATATTCAATGTATATATGAAGGAAAATGCATATAGTACATTTTTTGTCTTGCAGATCCTCGGGAAAATGGCAGATTTTCGTAGGTAAAAAGAGACATTTCGAGGGGGAAAGTATTCCTATGAACAACATTTCCCCCTCAAAACTTCTGTATTGTTAGCAAAGATCGTGTACTTCAAGATAATGAAATTTAAAAAAACAAACAAAAAAAGACATGATTATCACGTGACTTGTATTTGAGAAAAATGCAGTTATATACGGGGCGCCGTATCAATTTTTAATACCATTTGGTGATATCACCTATTCGAATCAGTGATATCACCGATTACCAATTCAGAAATAAACTCTAAATAAATTACTGATCCCATCCAGGGTCTGTGTAACTAAATAGACGGACCCTCACAATCGCCGTCTGTTTCAACATTTGGCAGGCTTTTTCGTCATCGGCAGATAATGGCGGCTAAATGAGCCCGCATTTGTTTTAGAATTCTTTAAATACATTAGTTATATATTTAATTGATAAAAATAATATAATTAAGCCATGAACCACCAGAAGAAATACGTACCGATTATTTGCTCCACGCGAGAGTTATTTATATCTTTGGAATTCCTGTAGGACTAACACAATGTATTGTAAGTTATATTAATTATTGCACTTTATTATAAGATAATTGTTAATATTTCATCTACTGTATATCTTTGAATCATTTCACGTTTTAAATCGGTATCTTTTTATTTGTTTAAATAAACTAAAATGATATATAGGGTCCTATAGAAAACCACAGCGTCCGAACGCAATGGCATCGTATTTCCGCACTGTACTGCAAACAAGGACTTGAAACTACAATGAAAGAGACACAAAAAAACAGAAAGGGTGGTGAAGACAGGGTTTCCGACTTGGAACGGTCAGTAGACAATAAGGCCTACTGGTTAGCTTGAATCGATTGTATATGCGCACAATCCTCGCTATTATCCTGTCTTCAGCGCCCAAATGACAAGACAGTGTAAACAAAACTACATCCCATCAAAAGGAACCCTGGTTGCCACGGTGGGCGATATGCTACTGTCCCGACCTGCTGGGAATTAATGCAGGACGTCGCTTTAAACGTCGACTGAAGCATCAAAACTGGCGGGCATCTCTGCCGAAAACACAGCTGAGAATTAGGAAACTGACAGAATTTAGTTTTCAGGCATATGCGAAAAAAAGGGCTGTACAATATCCAAATGAAAACCTACATGCACTATAAAAGCGAATTAAGAAATCTAAAATGTGTACAATGAAATATATATCTAAATGAGATTTAATTCAAATTCGGAAATATGTATGTGCATGCATTGAAAGAAACAATATATAGTTGAACAGTTTTAACATTGGGCAATATTTATAGAGATTATTACAATTTCAGGAAACAGAAGACCTGCAGTATAAAAGCTTAACTAGATATGTGTCAATAAACAGGTTGTGTAAAGCAAATAGGACAAATGAAAGTACAAAGCACATTTTCAATCACAATTAAAGTCACTGAAGCCTATAACTCTACTGTTACTGTTACTGAATCTAATACAAACACATGTAATGAATGAAATAAATGAGTGTTACAAACCCTTGAAACACTATATATAAATGTTTGTTACAAACCCCGGTAACCCTACAAATAAATGATTGTTACAACCTCCGTAACCCTAGAAAAAGTAACCAAATAAATAAATATTTGTTAAACTAGATGGGGAGTTCCGCGGAACGCGTGTGTCGCCTGTCAGCGCTTTGTCAGTACAACAAGGATTTTTGGACCAAGATAAATGACCTCGACAAAATGACATAAGTTTTCGTGAAGAAACAAATGAGTATTTAACACATATAACGACCTTCAGTGTGACCCTACTTTATATTTTATTATGTCATGTCGATGTTTGTCATGATGAGTATGTATTGAAAGTTTGATGAAGAAAAATCCAGAAATGAGAAAGTTATAGCTAACGTTAAGTTTCGTGAAGATAAAAATAAGCATTTAACCCATATAATGACCTTCAGTGTGACCTTGACCTTGATATTTTAGTATGACCATGTCAATGTTGTCGTGATGAGATATATTGAAAGTTGATGAAAAAATATCAAGAAGAAAAAAAAGAGTATTTAACCCATATAATGACCTTCATATTTTAGTATGGCCAGGTCGATTTTGTCATGACAAGTATATATTGAAAGTTTGATGAAGAAATATAAGAAATGAGAAGTTATAGCCAAGTT
Source organism: Cyrtodaria siliqua (assembly GCA_037043455.1). Lineage (NCBI taxonomy): Eukaryota > Metazoa > Mollusca > Bivalvia > Adapedonta > Hiatellidae > Cyrtodaria > Cyrtodaria siliqua. Next base: position 926 of record JAWPHD010006688.1, on the reverse strand, counting down.
ATAGGTGATATCACTGATTCAAAACAAAAGGGTGATATCACCTATTGAGAAAATCCCCCCCCCCCCCCCCCCCCCCCCCCCCACCCACTCACACACACACACACACCCTCTCACTCATACACACACACACACTTTCTAATGGATTCCAAATTACAGTCATCAAGTCAGTAGTGTTTTAATGTTCCAAGTTATTTTTTACCTTTCAGGCAGACATAAATCTCTTCGTGTGTGTACATATCAAAATACTGAACAACTATACTTGATTTAGTGTTTCAACAAATAAATTCATTATCTAAACAGTTAATTAGGTTCATAATACGAAATCTAGTGAACAATACTGTATATAAAAGTTTGAAAAGTGTATGATATTGTGTACACAGGAGCTAAGCGCTTAGGACCAGGATCCTTTTTTTTTGTTTTTTGTATAGTGGGGTACGAGTGTCCGACCAAAGAAGGGATTCCAGATTGCCTCGTGGTAGCGACCAGCCCAGTTAGCACACTACGCACGGGGATTTTCTTACCCCAGGGTTTTGCGGTTGTTACTGTTCTTATGCATATTGTACACAAAGGTAGTACAATGTGTTTGTGATTGTCTGTATCACTAAAGACAGTCGATTCGATTACGATTACTTTTAACCTGTATAATTATGGACAGTATAGTACGGTTGTTATATAACCATGTATTAGTTGTTTTCGTGTTTTAACAGTTTTTTGAATGTTGTGCATGCGTATATTATGTTTACACACTTTTTCTATGTAACACTTATGTTATACAAACATTATAATTGTGTCATGTGTGTAAAAATCCTAAGCACAGAAATCGTCTCTGACTTCACTCAAATAGACAATAATCCGAACTTTATTGAAGGATCCTGCTTAGATAGGTAAGCTCAAAAAAAACTTCACTGGCAGAAATGTCCTTAAAT